>LBNU01013820.1:2778-21859 GCA_014162995.1 Artemisia annua
TATGAAATTCCGCGGTTATATTGATATTATGATTGTGGTTAACGTTTGCGTGTCATGAGCTTAGCATCATCAACAATGTTATATGCACAGGGACGCCTCTATACATTGGTTGTTATCTTGATTACCCGATATTAGCATACTTTGCTCATATCTTATGATTAAACCTTGTGCTCAACTTTATATTTTAAACCTATGGATTACACTCAACCTTTGTGTTGACTTTTTAAGCATGTATTTTCAGGTAATGATGTTTAGCTTGGCATGGTGATATAATGGGCGTGGAGGAGTGGCATTGGCTGGAGTGGTATTCTGTCACGGCAGCTTAACTACTTTTCTACCCTATTTTGCATGTCATTCGTAAAACCTTTTGTGTCTTTTACATTTCCGCTGCTATACTTTGTTTATTTTTCCGCTGCAAACTCTATTTACTTTTCCGCTGCAACATTTATATAAAGAGTACTTGTACTCCAAATGGTTTATAAATCGAATGATATGTTTTGGGCACATTTCAAACGTCCCGAGTTGTGGTCGGATTACTATAAATGTGCCTGGTTTCTATTTTCGTAATACCCCCAGTACGATAGCTGCCATATTTGAGTTGGGGGTGTTACAATAAAGCTAGAAACTGTGTAGCTAAAAACATGCATTAACTTGAACATATCTCATTCAATTGTAAATGAACTTATATATGTAAGCATTAGACCCTGCAACCGGGGTTCATCCTCGAAGTATTAGGTTGAACTTTGAAAGAAATTATCAGAGTCTATAGACTAACGTTTTCACAACTTTTTTACTTTAATGATCTTTTTACATAACACAAGTAAATATTCGTGAACTGATATAATTAAAAATTTGGACTAAATTGGTAGTATGTCGCATTTTAGAGGCCTTAGCTATTGGGCTTTACAAGTTTAGTTGTTTGAACAATTTATAATGTTCTATGTTGCCATCTTCTACAAAAACTATAAACATATTGAAACCTGCAACTGTATTTAAAAAACCATGGCCGCCCCTCTTTGACTGTTTGTCATATGGGTGGTTTTCATTTTCAGGTGTTTTGTTTTGTATCTATAAAAGTAATATTTTTGCTTTTAAAAAAAAAAAAAAAAAAAAAAAAGAAAGAAAAGAAAAAGATTTAACAATAAACTAAGCTTGAGGGATAAATATAGAATATATAAAAGTTATCACAGTTTGCTTGAGTTTGGCCATTTAAAGAAAAGATATCTGCTTATTGATTCTATCAAGTTTATATGAGTTTGACCATTGTCTAGTCATAACAAAAATTGTCATTTTTATATCCAAACTTTTATTATTTTTCGTTTATAACCTATAAACTTTTTTTTTTATCATTAAGACTATCTGCCGCTATAAAATTCGTTGTTATGCACAGATATTCGTCTAGTAAGAAAAAAGACGGAAGGGGTTGCATTTTTGCTATAAGACCGTCGGATATACCATAGTAACTACCGCTTTCTTTATCATTAAGACTATTTGCCGCTATAAAATTCGTTGTTATGCACAGATATTCGTCTAGTAAGAAAAAAGACGGAAGGGGTTGCATTTTTGCTATAAGACGGTCGGATATACCATAGTAACTACCGCTTTAGAAAGGCAAAAGATCCATCGGTGTTTAAGTTTATAACAAGTAAGGCGGCATGCCGGCCGCGTTGCGGCCAGCGAGGTTTTTTTTTCACTGTATTTGGTTTTTGATGTTTTTTATCAAAGGTATTACGGAACTAATGTATGGTACAAAACGCTAATTGACACTTATACATACATAACTCGGTAACACAATAAATACAACTTCTTAGCTTCTACATCCATTTCAGTGAGTATCGAACCTTCGCGTTCTGGTGGTGTATCTGTAAAAAAGTGTTTGTTGGCGGATTTGGATAGTCTTTATTTCAACATGTAAAAAAGTGACCCACTTTGACGATTAATATGAGGAAGATACATGTACAGAAACGTGCAGCATAACCTTTTACCCCTTAATCAATTTCCCAACTGGATCTATCAATTAAAAAACAACTCCTTTTCAAATCGAAATAGGCTGCATAATTTCGTTAGCTGGCATTGATGCCTTTTTAATGTTAAGTAATCCTCTAATGTTCCTAGGTAATGTTCCTACTTATACCTATTGATTATATATATTTTTTCTTAACACCTCTGACCATTGTTTTATAAAAGTAGTTCCTAACTAACCTTAACCCGGGCTACGATGAAACTCAATTCTTTTATATGAACCATCCGCAATCTGCATAGTTGAATCCTCTAACGTCAACTGTGACGACTTGACCAAATACTTTTGCCTACATAGTTATGGGCCATACTTTCAACTGCCTGCATCCAATAATCAAATCATTAATTAAAGATTACATCTTTTACCAACAATAACAAACAATTATCATATCTGTTAAAGCTAATAATCATATTTAAAACACATACCAAACACCCTTTAATCTAAAACAACGTTTTAGATGAAATAGAAACTTGAAAAGAAGAATACGTATGGTTTATGTAAATTAACTGACCTCGATCCCATTTTTTAAGAGAATGTAGAGTCGGAGGTTCTATATCAGGTATACCACTTTCATTTCTTTCCCCCGTAAATTTCTTCTAATGAAGAGTAGCACAATGCAAAACCTCTTTGCATTTCTGCAGCTTCCCATCGAGACACTGAACAAACTTGGTCTATTTGCACCCATTGCAATACTTGGTTGTAGTGATGTTGGGCGCGTGAGAAGGCCACCACATTATCACTGTAGTCACGTAGTAAACATAAGTCAACAATTTGCTCAATGGTTTAATCTCAACGTAACACAATCAAATAAAAAAACAGTTAATACACAATTAATAAAACTCCTAAACATAAGCAACCTTAGTTACTATGAACCCTACAAACTCATACCTGAAGAAGCCGGTGAAGTGGCACTGAACACGGGGGAAGTTATCTGCAACTTTTCAGAAGGGAGAGGTGTGGTTCGGACCACGAATCGCCGTTTATAAGGATATAGAGTAATAGTTTGATTTAGAAAGCAATTAGGCTCAGAGCTATAAATGGGAATCGGGCCACAAAAACAACTGAAGTTTACCATGGCTGCAAAACAGACCCGGTTGCATAGTTATCGTTTATGCTATGCCCTCCGGTGATTGCCCCACCACAATACGTTCAAATTTTCAACTACCCATTTCGTTTCCCCCAAATTATAGCAATCATCATAGCTCATTATCTTCATTAATTACTATATATACTGTTAGGAATATAAATATTCGTATGAAAAGACTCGGTCACCCCGAGTATCTGTTAAGCATTATGTTAGCTCGTAGACTTATTAGTATTAGTTAGTTAATATAATTGTAATTTGTATCCGTGGAGTGGGTCGGGTCTTTACCCACTGTCAGCTCACTCCACAGCCCACGTAGGGGCGTTTAGAAAGTATGTATAAATACCCTTTCCCACCCATGGGAAAGGGTTGGATATTCACTTCATTTGAAGCTAATACATTGCATTTTCTCTCACTAGAATATCTCTCTTTCTCTCTCTACATTTCTACTTCTTTATTCGATCCAAACCACAAATCCATACGTGTTATTAATTATGAGTATCTTACATTTGGTATCAAGAGCCATGGTTACATCTTAGGGATTGTTTGTACTCGGATTTGGTGCTTGGTTTTGTGGTGTTTATATGGTTCGAATGGTTTAGGTTGAAAATTCCTTGGTTTGATCTCGTTAGTGATTTGTCTTGTGTTATTGTTGTACTTTCATGACTAGAGGTGTTAGAGATACTTTGTTCTTCATTTGAATATGTTGAATCATTCGTTGGTTTGTTGTTTGATGCATTTTAGGTTGATTTTCTTAATAGCGATTTGGTTCTCGGTGGTAGTTTCTTGTTAGCGATTTCCTCAAGAAAGAGTAGCGATTTGTGTGTTTTGTTTGCGATTTGCTTATCTTTACTATATTGAGTATAACGGAACAATCGCTAGAAAGCGACATTTTTGTATCTTTACTATATTTAGTGAAGTTAGCAAGTTGCTCTATTAGCGATTTCCTACCTCAGCGATTTGCTTGAGTAGTGGCTTTCTCGAGTAGCGATTTCCTATTTCAGCGATTTGCTTGACTTGTGATTCTCTATATTCAGCGATTTCCTCTTCAACGATTTGGTTATCTAGCAGTTTGCAAGATCAGTGATTTGCTTGGTAGTGATTTGCTCTTCAGTGACTAACCATTGTAGCGATTTGTTAATTAGAGATTTCCTTTCCAGCACTTTGCTCGTTAGCGATTTGTGCTCCTGCAGTCCTTAACAAATCATCTCTCAAGTAATCTATATCTTTAAGTTGTTACGGTTCTTTGTGATTTTGGTAAAATCCCGCGAAAGAATTAATTTCTCGGTTTAAATCACAGAACTGTAAGATTACACATACATTTACACAATGCCTACTGACTCAGAATCCTTTATATATGAGGTACTTAAATTGTACGATACGAATACTGACCTTAAGTATTCCAACAATGTACAACAAGCAAACGTTCCTGATTCTGACCATGTCACTATGGAATCACCCTGCTCGAATTCTCATAGTAATGAGGCTTATAAGTCAGCTATGTTACCTGCTACTAAGGAAAGTTGTATTGATTGCTTCCGACTGCTTCACACTCACCTCAAGGTCCTCTTTGATCAACCAGGATACTTGGGAGGATATGAACGTGCATTTGTGACACTATTTGGTCAGGATGTTGAGACTTTCACTGCCAAAATGACCTGTACTTGGATCAACTTGAAAGACAACTTAACAAAGAAGAATTCTCTAAAAGTTGCTCCATGGAAGCATTAAGTGTGATATGCAAATAGAGCTGGCAAATTGGGTACCTGTTAAGACCTGTTAAGGGAAAAAATGTACTATGCAAATTTTTAATTTTTTAAAATAATTGTTTTTAGTATTCTAGGGTTCAATATTTAACTTATTTGATACATAAAACGCTTATCTGTCATACTCAAACCACCAAAGCCAAGTGTTAAACGAGTCGTTTTCATGTTTGAAACTTATGTTATTCGCGCGCTCCGAACCTGTTAAGACCTGTTAAGACACGATTTGCCAGCTCTATATGCAATCAACTTCAAGTGTTCATTGACTCGCAATTCACAGAGAAGTATGATTATGATAATCAAATGACAAAAGGGTGCTTTGCAAATTACACTGGAATTGAGGTTGATGAATTCAGAGCCACACTACTCCAACTCACAGGGGATGTTAAAGAGTACATTGAGGAATGGGCACACTGTCTGCATGGCAATGACACAATGATAGAGAAAAGGATTACTGATGACTGTCTTGGAGTGCAATCCACACTGTTAAAAGATATTGATTGCCGACAGAAAATTGAACCAGTATCATCTGCTGAGGTACATGTCACTGCTCAATATTATGTGCCTTCTAATGAACGCCAACATACTGATCAAGAGATGCCCACTTATGACACATACTGGTTGGAAAAGACTGTTAGCAATACCATCTCTAATTCAACAAATATGAATCATAAAGGGGGAGAAAGTGATCAGAATGCTGAACGTGTTGACAAGTCAAGTTCCTTGATTATAGCTGAATGTTTTAAATCAAATGACATGGTTGATAAGAAAACCTTTAACGAACTATCAAACAGATTTTCACAACTTGAAAAACATTGTATTTCTATTGAAATCACAATGCAACAAAAGGAAGAAAGCTTTCAAATTAACCAACAATGCATAAATACAGAACTCCCTGAATTCCATGAATACTTTGTAATTAATGATTTAAAAGCTCAACTTGAGGCAAAAAACCTGACGATCAACACCCTGAGAAAACAGAATGCTGGATTAAATGATGTGTGCCATAACTTTGTGGATAATAATGTTAACACTTCTAAGATTACTGTATTGGAACATAAATTAGCTGTGTTACATAATGAAAATGAGACTTTGAAAAGACATTGCAAAGATTTGAATGAGTATGTCAAAGATGTGAGGACTAGGGCTACTAAACATACGACATCTCTGACTACAAAAAATGACTTCTTCAAAGCTCAGCTTCAGGAGAGAGATTTCACTATTAAGGCCTTAAAGAATGAATTAAGGAAATTAACTAGAAATGATGTGAATACTAAGTTTGCAGAACCATCAATCTTGGGAACACCACTTTCACAACCTATTAGGAAACAAAGCGTGATTAGGAAACCTAATGATTTTAAAACTGAGCGATCAAAATTTTCTAAACCAAGGTGTGCCTCCCAAGGTGATGAGAATCAAGTTTTGTCAAAACCAGTCACTTCACTATCCAGACTTAAGGATCATAAAGTTAATTTTCCCTCTAAGGCTTTATGTTCTAAGGCCAATGCAAAGAATTCTAGTAATCTTATCATGAGTGAGGTCCCATCTTGTAAGGCTAGACATTATAAAAATCTTGTGGCGATTAAGAATCATAGGAAGGATGTTGCAGGACTGAGAATTTCTAGCTACAAACACCCTAGATCTTACCCTAAGTGGTTACCCACGGGTAGAACCTTTACAAAGATTTGTCTTAGATGGATTCCCATGAGCACAGGATGCGTAACCAAGATTAACTGCGAAACTCCAACGGGCCGAGACCCTGTTATCACTAACCAACATAAATGCAAGCAAACACTTCATGTGAGTGCAGGGAATTCCTACTTAAGTGTAGGTACATCGACCATGACTTTCAAAGAGGAACTCAGAGTTTGGAGACCGAAAGGAATCAAATCTCCTGCATCAAGAGTTCTGGAAACACTGCAGTGATTTACTTGCATGATGACTCCTGATTACATCATCTCAGGACTCGGACATCAAAGACTGTGATGAGAATGAACGTCGATGTTTATTCTTCCTGTATCCTTTGTACATATCTCATACAATTTAGAATAAGTTAATATACCAGGATTCTTGATTAATTTAACATACTTTAGAATTTTTTTTTGTATAGGCATGTCTTCTGGCATCGATAACATTTACGGTCCTAGAAATGTCATTCAACAATGGCACGGGTCTTTAAATGAAGTTCGAACAGAAGTGTAAAACATGCCTTCGTGGCTTGATATTACTTTAGATAGCAACCCGTTCTTATATTTGGGGAAATCTCGTCATGAAGTTCACCCGGGAACGGATTACTTTATATCCATATTTCCTTGATTTTATGTATGCTTGTACCAGGATAGCTATGGATATTGTCTCTCTACACGTCATGCATTTCTCATAAATCTTTCTCGCTCAATCAACAACTAACCAATGTACTCTTATTAGTAATCAGGTCATTGATTGAAGGGGAGAGTGAATGA
The DNA here is from genome assembly GCA_014162995.1 of Artemisia annua. Classification (NCBI taxonomy): domain Eukaryota; kingdom Viridiplantae; phylum Streptophyta; class Magnoliopsida; order Asterales; family Asteraceae; genus Artemisia; species Artemisia annua. The sequence goes on from LBNU01013820.1 coordinate 10,108, forward strand.
ACATTTATCCTGACTAGTGCCATGATTGATAAGATAAGCATCTATCTGATGTGTTGGCGCCTTGTTAATGTTTGTGCCTGGTGAATGTCTTGTTTTGGAAGAGTCATTGTGAAAATATTACTTTGCTTAGTACAGGGGCCAAAATTGCAAAATCTCGTAAGTGATATGACTTTGTAAAGTATAGGGACTAGTATAGCCAAGTTCCGTAAGTTTGAATGTGAGTTGGGTATAAATGCTGAAATTAGCGATTTGTTAATTCACTTTGAAATACTCATTTACTCCATCTCTCTCTAATCGCTAAATCCTACTAATTGAACTAAGAATTAAGTCGCCTAGGTATTAACTTCATGTCTTGTATAATTGCTCACAACATGTTTTATCATATCTTATGTGGCATTAATCTGTATCTAGTGTTTGTTTTTATCTAGGTCGTGGGTCAAATCATTTGTCGCGAACTGGTTTGTGGTTATTGTGTGATGCGATTGTTGGGATTTACTTATATCGTTGCTTTGATACTTTTCCCTCCTGTGTTATTGATCCTAGATTCATCCCTCGCGTGCCCATTTGATTTGTTCGATGTATAGTGTTCTTAGGATAATGCGTTTGCGGATTTGATTGGGTTTTGAGTTATGGATTGAATGCATATCAATAGTGTCTTGTGCATGATAGTTTCGTTATGTGGTTGTCGTGGATACTTGTAATCGCTGGTAGTGTAAGGTTCTTGATGGCGAATTGTGTTGTGTTTTTATTAGCGATCTGCTCTTGATTCTTGTTAGCGATTTGCTCATGTTTCTTGTTAGCGATTTGCTCTCTGTACTTATTAGCGATTTGCTCATAGTTAATATTAGCGAGTTACTCTAAGTCCTTATTTAACGATTTGCTCTAAATCCTTATTTAGCAATTTGCTCCAAGTCTTATAAGCGATTTGCTCCAAGTCCTATTAGCGATTTGCTTCAAGTCCTATTAGCGATTTGCTCCAAGTCCTATTAGCGATTTGCCCCAAGTCCCATTAGCGATTTGTTCCAAGTTCCATTAGCGATTTGCTCCAAGCCCCTATTAGCGATTTGCCCTAAGTCACTTAGCGATTTGCTCTAAATCATTATTTAGCGATTTGCTCTATAACCTTGTTACCGATTTGCTCTAAGTCATGATTTAGCGATTGGTCCCATGTCATTATTAGCGATTTGCTAAATGCACTGGTTAGCGATTTGTTCTAAAGTGTTGCATATGTTTGATGTCTGTGATTTGCTATTTGACTGTTTCTTTATATTGTCATTTGCAATTCTTGTATGCTGTATATGATTATTCTGGTGTATTCTTCACTCCTATGTGCTGCGTGTCAAATATTCTGTTGTCTGCATGGTTATTAGTCTTTTGTCTCTATTAGGTCTAGGTTATCTTATGTATATATGTCTTAAAAGTCTCACCGTGTTTCATCAACTTGATTTGACCTCGGGTTCTCACCCACATCTAACAATATATATGTGCCCATCTTGCTCTGTGAATGTGGTTGTGCAGATATAATGGCTGACACTAACGTTGATGCTCTTGTGGTACAAGCTCCCGCTCCACCACCACCGACTCGAACTGATGATGAGATTATGCCATACAGTGAGTGGGTCACCATTGGGAAGAGCAATTGTTACTTTGATACTGACAAAGCTCAGACCAATCCCATTCACAATATAGTTGTGGATATATGGAGGAATACCTCTTTCTTCAGGGCTTTTACTGTATCATCATCGATTCCTTCTATCTACATTCAACAATTCTGGAACACCATGATTTATGACAGAGACAACGCTACCTACCAATGTCAACTTGATGAACAATGGTTTGAGATCACCAAAGAAATGCTTAGGAATGCACTTCAGATCACACCAATCATGCAAACAATCCATTTACAACCCCACCAAACCCTGAAGCTCTCTTGAAGTTTGTTAATGATCTGGGCTACCCTAAAGAGGTTACTACCATATCTTCAGTCGTCACAAACGATATGTATCAAGCTTGGAGAGTACTCATCACTCTCATCAATATGTGCCACACGGGAAAAACATCAAGCTATGAGAGACTGCGAGCTCCAGCACTTCACATTCTGTGTGGTATTGTCAAAGGGAAAAACATTGATTTTGCTGAACGGATCTGGGAGGAATTTGCTCACTCAATCAACACATTCCTAGAGGACAAGATGAAACTGGCAGCACATAAAGAAAGCAAAAAGAAGAGTACTAAGCTATTGATCCCGAGTATCAGATTCACAAAGCTAATTATACTTTATCTTCAACAAGTACATAAACTCCATTCAAGGAAAGGATCGCCTCTTCACATGGCATCTGATGAACACGGTGTTGGATATCTTAAGTTCATTACCAAAGGAACTGATCAGGAAGTCTTTGGGATGGCTATTCCGAAAGCTCTCATCACTAGTGACATGCGGAAAGCTCCTTACTATCAGAAATACATGGAGAAAGTTGCAGCATATCATACACACATGGCCGGTGAACAAACTACGGATGCTGAACCTCCAACATCTAAAACTACCAAGCCCAGCAAGTCAAAGAAACGCAAGGAAATGTCAACAAAAGTAGATGCTCCGCGTCGCCCCAAGAAACCGAAAAGGGGCGAAGTCGGAGAGAAATGAGGTTCCAAGAAGGCACAGCATGAAGAGGAAGATACCACTATGTCAAAGTTAGTATCACAACAAGAGGCCGAGAATATTCAGAAAGCCATGTAAGAAAGCCTGAGAGATGTTATAAAACGGTCGGGTCAAACCTTGACGGGTGTAAGCATCAAAGAGCCAGATACTGGGAAAATGAAACCTTTACCTAATGTCGAAGGGAAAGGAAAAAGTATTGCTACCGAAGAACAAGTTGCGGAAACCCTACTCCACATTTCTTCGCCAGCATCTAAATCTAAAGAATCTCAGTACATTCTCAAGAAAAGGTCCCCCGAGACTTCCAAACCCAATGTGGAATCCACTAAAGACACAGAGGAACAATCACAGAGTCAAGAGCTTGATTTGGCTATTAGTGACACTGATTCTGATAAGGATGGATCTAAGGAAGAGCCTGCAATACCTGCCACATCTAATGTTGAAAAAGAGCATGCTTCTCCTGACAGGGAACACTCGGTAGAACCACATGCAACATTACATGATGAGTTCATTGCAACTTCGTACCCAAGTGTTCAAGAGAACCTGAAGCTCAAGACCGATGATCCGGAACTTGAAATAGAACCTGACAACTCAACAGGGACCCTCTCCTCTTTCAAAAACTTGGAAACTGACCTTCCCTATGGGGATCTATTCACCGATGAGAAACACCATGATCCTAATGCTGAAAAGACAAGTGACGAGAAACAGATTGAATCAACGGTAACTGTCACCATTGAACAACACTGGTACAGAAACTGGTATTGGTCACGCCAAAAATGTGTGATATGTATATAGTCACACACGTTTTTTTTCGTTGTGTGTCACCAAAGGTCCCGCCACCATAGGTGGCATATGGTCACATTGTTAAGTTCGTGACCTTTTCCATCAAAAAAGAGTGACCAAAACCCCGAATATGTGTGACAAATTAGGCACTAGTTTTGTTGGATTAGTCATTATCAGTGACCGTAAACACTTTATAGTCACACAAATGTTTTTTTAGAGTAACTATTGTTCGTCCTTTGGCCACATAGATATATAATATATGTGACATTTGAGATGATTTATTCAAGTAAATGTGTATTATGTGTGACTATTTCCTGTCCTGTGGCCACATGAATATATAATAAATGTGACGTTTGTGATGATTTAGTCACACAACAGGTATTGTTTTTTTTAGTTAGTCACATACAATTTTAAAAATGAATAAGACTAATCTTGCCTTGCCATCATAAAATGAATATGATTAATAATTCCGAGAAGAGTTTGTTCAACAAAATGTGGATTGACTCACTGGCGGTGGAGATAAACTCGAATCAAATGAGACCCTAACATTGTAACACCCCCATTTTTCACTGATCGCAGCGGATTAAGTGTTTGGGGTATTACTTCATGGAAGCAAAGACAAGATACAGAAAACGACTCGAAAAGAGACGTTTTTGAAAAAGATGTTATCATTCATTTATTCATCAGAGTTTTTACAGTAAAAGATATAATTTTACCAAAAGAGAGGTCCCTAAGATACGGGTTTAGTCACAAAACTGATGAATGATAACTATTCTGGACATTCTCATGTCCATTACTTCTTCGTGCCAGGGTTCCTATAGTGCCTAATTACCTAGGATAACATGCTTAAAAGTCAACACGTATGTTGAGTGAGAGTCATAGGTTTAAGTAGATAGTTAGTGAATAAAAGTTCCACAGGGTTCATCTTAAACCCTATGTGTGCAAAAATTTAGTGATAGAAGGTATATTGCACTAAGCTCATGAACCACACGTTAACAATCCGGGTCATGTGGGCTGCAGACCCAACATGAGGGGATGGGAAGGATAACTTGCCAAAGTTTATCCTTCAGTGGGTTCAAGTATAGTACTTATTGGTACCACCCAGAGAGGTGTTAATACCAACGGGAGTTGTCAAACTCCAATAGATCTATCAACTATACTCGCGTTCGCGTGGGTAAAATATCCCAAATGATTAGATTCATGAATTTTAGTTATGTAGTGGTGGCAGTTAGTTTACTCGTGCAACAACCAAAGAAAAAGACTTGTATTCGGTTTAAAGCATGTATCCCCCTCACAGGGTTTGTAAAGCATTTAGAAAGCATTTAAAAGGTGTGAGGTTATGAAAACTCACCTGGGTCTTAAGTTAATTTAAGTAGGGGTTTAGACAACTCACTCACGTATCCTGGGTTGGTGTAGGTGTGTGTATCTCAAGTCTTAGTCTAGGTTTTTCTTAACTAATCACTCTTAGGGTTTTTATATATAACATAACACCGTTCGGGCCATCGTAATTCAGAAGTATATGACTCCTCACATGAAGCTCGCTACTATTGTATTATGTTATCAACATAATACCGTTCGGGCCATCATAATTCGAAAGTTAATACTTCTCACACAAAGTTCCCTACTATTGAGTTAGGTTGTTATTAGGGTTTAGTTATAAAATAACACCGTTCGGGCCATCATAACTCAGAAGTATATGCAATAATCGTTTGAGGAGCCAGGGCACTTTAAATTGTAAACCCAGCAAACTCGTCAAAACGAAATATCCACATAGTACTCCTCGCATGAAGCTCTCTAGTATTAGGTTATATTTCTAACTTAAAATAGGTTTTATACTTATATGAAAATTCCGTTTATACCCTTTAAGTTTATATATTTACACTTTCTACCCTAAACTTATAAACTACTAACAATTAAGCATATACCTTTCTAATTTTAGCATATATAGTCCCTCTACTTATGTATTTTAAAGAAATAACATAAATAGTCCTTAGATTATTCTAACTTTCATTATTTACCTTTTATACCCTTAACTTTATAATATTTGCAAAACTAGTCCTTTTTAGTTTATAACTTATTTTAATTCTTATCCTAAGGTTTTAATTATTTGCAAAATAAGTCCTTGCACTTATAAATTCTAAGAAATGTCAAAAACAGTCCCTAGACTTTATAATTTCAGGAATTTATGATATATTCCCCTATGCATGTAAAGTTTTGCAAAACTAGTCCTAAATGCATGTAAACTATATTTTATCCTAGCAACTAAGTTTCTAAGCTTATGTTTAGTTAATCTAAGTTCAAATAAGTCACCTAATTCATATTATAGCATCTAATATAGCAAATTAGCACATAAACTCCTAATAACCTAATTCTAGGGTTTCGAATAGAAAGCATGCAAACAAGAAGGTTTAAGGCTATCCTAGGGTTCCTAAGGTTTATCCTAAGTGTCCTAGGTCTATTCTAAGTATACTAGATTCAAGGTCAAGGCTTACCTAGGTCGGGGAAAGGATAACGAAGGCTTAAGGGTTTCTAGGGTTTCTCTCGGCTTCAAACCACAACTCGACTAGGCCAAGGCTTCGCTACTCGATCTTTTAGGCTTTTAAGGGTCTTATGCTACAGAAATGTGAAGTAGGGAAGAAGAGAAGAGGTGTGAAGAAGAATGGAGGGAAGGGGGTATTTATACTCGCGTAAGGAGTAGCGAGCAAGGAAACTCGAGCTAGATGTCGAGAAGAGGGAGGGCTGAGCAAGCAAAGCTAGGAGAGGTCGTAGAGGGTCTAGGGATGACAAAGCTCAGCTATGGAGTAGCTAGGGGGCGCTAGTAGGCCGGTTGTGGAGGTTAAGGGCCGAGAGAGGCGGTTTGGAGAAGAAGGGTGACAAAGAGGTGATGCACCTCCTTGCTTGGGTGCTTGGAGGTTCTAGGGTGCTTGCTTAGTTATAGGGAGGTGCTAGGGTGCTTGCTTGATAGTTTAGGAGTAGTATAGTAGCTAGTTTTAGGTTTTTAGGTTTAGTTTTAAGCTAGTTTTGTCTAGTGAGAGTTTTAGGTTTAGCTTAGGGTTTAGTGCCTAATTTGGTATCCTATGGGTGTATAATGACTAATACTAAGTCCTAGGGGGCTTATACTAAGTGATGGTAGCTTATGGTAAAGATTTGGGAAAGTTAAACCTAGTTTCCGGGAAGTTATGACCTAGTTAGGGTTTTATGCTTATGTGACTTGTACCTAAGTTCTAGGAAGTTGTACTATAGTCTAGGGAGTCTAATATATCCTAAGGTAGCTTTTGTAACTTATACCTAAGCTTTAAACACTTTAGAAGATGTATGGATAAGCAATTAGGGTTTTAAAGATAACTGTAAACGCATAGGTGCAATTAGGGTTTTCTAGCAAGTATGGTGTATTAGAGTGATAGTTTTCTTAGTGAAAATATGTTTGTAACCATGACTTGACATACCGGGATGTTTACATCAAGTAAACATAGTGATGGTTGGCATAGGTGGATACGTGAGTTTGTCTAGAGGTTAGTTAGGTCATAAAGATATAATAAAGCAAAAATTTGGCTCGGGCAAATCCTAAAGGCATTTCTAACCTAGATTGTGCTTAATGGGGCCTAAGTTAAGTTAGTAAGGCATTTCCCCTTAGGTTAGAAAAGCCTTACTAACTTAACTTAGGCCCTCACTAAGCACAATCTAGGTTAGAAATGCCTATAGGATTTTCCCGAGCCAAATTTTTTTCGCTTTATTATATCCTTATGACCTAACTAACCCCTAGACAAGCTCACATATCCACCTATGCCAACCTCCACTATGTTTACTTGATGTAAACATCCCGGTATGTCAAGTCAAGGTTACAAACATATTTTCACTAAGAAAACTATCACTCTAATACACCATACTTGCTAGAAAACCCTAATTGCACCTATGTGTTTACGGTTATCTTTAAAACCCTAATTGCTTATCCATACATGTTCAAAAGTGTTCAAGGCTTAGGTATGACTTACATTAGTAACCTTAGGTTATATTAGAACCTCTAGAACATAATACAACCCCTTAGAACTTAGGTACAAGTCATATAAGCATAAAACCATAACTAGGTCATAACTTCCGGGAAACTAGGTCTAACTTTCTCAAATCTTTACCATAAGCTACCATCACTTAGTATAAGACACTAGGACTTAGTATTAGTCATTAGGTACCCTTAGGACCTTAATCTAGGCACTAAACCTTAGGCTAGACCTAAAACTCACTCTAGGCAAAACTAAGTTAAAACTATACCTAAAACCTAGTTACTATAAGCGACTCTAAGCACCTCTAAGCACCTTAAGCACCTCCCTAGCAAGAAGGCAAGTAGGTGCATCACCTACTTGTCACCCTTTCTTCTTCAACTGCCTCTCTCGGCTAAACCATACCACAACCGGCTTATGGTGCCCCTAGCTACACCATAGTTGATCCTCATCATCCTCTAGACATGCCACAACCCTCCATAGCCTTGCTTACTCGACCTCCCCCTCCTCGACACCTATACCACCCATTCTTCCTTAATCCGCCCTCTCGCAACTATAAATACCCCCTCCCCTTCATTTCTCTTCACACCATTCTCTCCTCTTTACCTTAAACCTTTCTATAGTCTAAGACCCTTAGAAGCCAAAGAGATCGAGTAGTGAAGCCCTGACCTCGTCGAGTTGTGGTTTAAGCCGAGAGAAACCCTAGAAAACCCTAGTTGCCTCGTTACCCTTCTCACGACCTAGGTAAGCTTTAAATCTTGATCTAATAGCCTTAGAATAGATCTAGGACACTTAGGATATGCATTAGAACCCTTAGGATAGCCTTGAACCATTTCATTTGCATGCTTTCTATTCGAAACCCTAATTTTAGAAAACTAGGTATTTATATGCTAAATTGCTATATTACATGCTATAATACGAATTAGATGACTTATATGAACTTATAACAGCTAAACATAAGCTTAGAAACTTAGTTGTTTTATGAAAATATGATTTACTTGAAAGTAGGACTAGCTTTGTAAAAGTTTCCATGCATAAGGGTATATATGGTAAATTCTTGAAACTATAAAGTCTAGGGACTGTTTTAAACATTTCCTAGAAGTTATAAGTGCAAGGACTCATATTGTCAAGTTTTGAAACCTTAGGATAGTAATTAAAATAAGTTATAAACTAAAAAGGACTAGTTTTGCAAATATTATAAAGATAAGGGTAAAAAGGGTAAATATTGAAATTTAGTATAGTCTAAGGACCATTTTTGTCATTTCTCTAAAATATATAAGTATAGGGACTATATGTGCAAAAGTTAGAAAGTTATATGCTTAATTGTTATAAGTTTATAAGTATAGGGTAGTAAATGTAAATATATAAACTTAAAGGATATAAACGGACTATTTTCATATAAATATAAAAACCTACTTTAAGTTAGAAACATAACACAATACTAGGGAGCTTCATGCGAGGAGTACTATGTGGATATTTCGTTTTGACGAGTTTGCTAGGTTTACGATTTAAAGTGCCCTGGCTCCTCAAACGATTATTGCATATACTTCTGAGTTATTGATACGTGGTTTGCGACCTACGCAGTAGGTTTTACCTCAAGGGATCTTGAGAAGCTTGCAATCCCCACCAGGCAGTGTACCTGAACGACGTAGTATAGTGTAGTGGCAAGTACCGGGAGATTGATCATTCTCTCGGGGAATAGTGTCGTTAGAATTGAAAACTACTCTAATTAAGTCTAAGGGTGAGGGATGATTCTCTTTGTATTTTTATGTTTTATGGAAAGTGATGCGCGTGGATTGCAACACGCACTACGTTTTACCTCTCGAGGGATCTCGAGAAGCTTGCAATCCCCACCAGGCAGTGTACCTGACCGATGTAGTATAGTGAAGTGGCAAGTACCGGGGGATTGATCGTTCTCTCACAGGGAATAGTGTTCGTTAGGTTAAAGACTACTCTAATTAAGGTCTAAGGGTGGAGGATGATTATTTTTGTATTTTTATGTTTTTATGAAAGCAGTAAAATCTCGGTTTTGAAGGAGTGGGCGGAATTAGTTGCTAGTCAACTAACCCAAGTATCTACTTATGCAAATTAAATTAAAGTTTTGAGAAAACAATGGTGGGGAAAGTAGTGTTTACTTAGATTTCATTACTCCCTAACTATCTTTTACCATGTAATTAGTATGTTGAGTTTGCGTGGATGACGGGTGTATTCCTAACAAGTCGTAGGGAGTGCGTTCAATTCCCTAACTCTATAAGCTCCTACCTCACTATATGACGATACGTCAAGTATCCTATCATAAGCTCACCGATAGCAACCTACGCATGAAATACTACCTTAAAATCGATTAACGCACATACGATTCACGTTTCCTAAGACGTTCAAGCTTGTTACCGTATAGGAGGTTAGCCAGTTTTCTTAAGTCTAACGTAGATGAAACATTCATCCAAATCACAATCACAACATACACATCACATGATAATCAATAGTTAGGTTTCATTAGATCTAAGCAAACACAAGTTAATTTAGCCTAGCATGTTAAAGGAAAGAAAAGCACAAACATAAATCATACAACACATAGACATATTGTATGGATTGAATGAAGACTTATCTTAGATTAAACATGCAAGTTAGAGGGGTAAAAGTACCCTCTAAGGTCTGTAATACACGAGCTAGGGTTTAACCCTTAAGTTCTCCACCAAGTTCCTCTTTTAAAACAATAAAATTCGTCCTATATATATAGAAAATACGGGCTGACGGCGTCAGCCCAAGGTGTGACGCCGTCACGCCGACGATTAGGGTTTTGTGATGGCCTTCTTGACGTCGTCACGCCGCCTTGTTCCAGATCTGACGGCCTTCCCTGACGCCGTCACCAAACTAGGCCAAAAACTCTCTGGCCCGTCATGAGTAACTTCCAATTTCTTCACTTCATTTGTTCCTGACGTCGTCACGTTGAAGCTTGTGACGCCGTCACCTTCTGTGCACTTTAGGGTCTTTTGAGATTTTGTTGTTTTCCGCACTTTTTCACTCCGAAAACGCCCGAAAATGCTTCTTTTGTGATTTTCTCCTCAAAAGTACCTAAAATGAGAAAAGAAACGACTTTGGGTGAAATCCGATCAAATAATATACGAATTAGGACTCAAACTGACCCCTAAAAACGTAACATTTTTCGTCTCATCAAATACCCTTACACTTGAGATTTGCTTGTCCTCAAGCAAATGCGCTTTTATTCCAATTAAAATACAAGTTAGAGGTCATTTAATGCGAACATAAAAGTAATTACAAGAATTAGTCGTTCCACTTTACTCAAAATAAGCACGGAGAAAATATACTAGCACCTCTCATGTAGTGTTTGGATACTCACATCTCTCGGTTGATAATATGTAAATATAATGTAAAGGAAATGGATAATATCACTCACTACCTGACATAGTAAATAGATTACCATAGGCTTGAGAGAGGATCGAAACCTTCTCCACTTAGGCGTAAGCACCTAGGATAACTATCAAAGAGGGCTTTACAAAAGGGTTATAACGGGAGGTTTAGGGATATGGAAAAACACGGTTTGGTTGGATAAGGGATAGTTTACTGGTGGCTAGTCAATCATCTTGGTTAGTTACATATACAAGTGGCGTTGCCAAGCCAAGACTAGACTCAATCTTAAACTATCGAAAACAAAACAAAATAAAAACAAAACATAACTTAGAAATAAAAGATAGGTGCGGATGGTAGTCCGTATGTTTTTTTTTATTTTTTTTTATTTTTTTTTATTTATTTTTTTTTTATTTGCATACCTTTTTACCCTACCATCCAAAATAATACATCAATGGGGATTAAACTTTCCCCTTACACTTGAACTTTTACATACTTTACATTTACTATTCTACGACTCGTATTGAAATAATCAAAACACTTGGAGTACTTTTAAAAACGTTTTGCACATATGGGGGTAATAAATGATGTTCTTCCCCATTACTCCATAATATTATTACTTTACCCATGAGTCCCAATCATCCCAAAACAATATGTACAAGATATGACTCGACTTAGCAACAACGTAACCAATTAGATAATTGACAAGGGTTTAACAAATAACAATAATGCACTAAAGGTGAGTGCATACAAGGTAGGCTAAGGCGATTTGGTTGCACATTTGGGGGTGGATTGTAAACAAATTCTTCCTTTAAGTATGATGCTTAAAGTTAGAAACGAAAGGATAGGCTCTGGAGGGTGTACTAGGGGTATCGTGTACCAAAAATGGGCACATCGCAAAGGTGTGGGAGAATTACTTGACCAATGTAGTCAATGTAATTATAATACA
>LBNU01013823.1:16400-28839 GCA_014162995.1 Artemisia annua
CTCACCTCTTGCACGAAAATTTTCAGATCTAAATCTCTCTAAACATCTTCCAAAACCCTTTGATCATTAGATTACTAATCCTTGTTTCAAGTGATTCAATCCCTCATCATCCACCATCATCCAAAGTGCAAGAGAAGAATACTCCTTCAACCTCAAGTTCAAGAAGTATTGTATATATTGTGTATAGTACTTGTGTAGTTGTGTTGTGGTTAGTGTAAGTAGTTTTAGTAGTGCTAGTTGTGAATAGGAGTTGGGTATGGGAAGAAGAATAAGTAGTGAAGTAGTGTATAGTAGTGAAGTAGTTGTGTTGTGAAGAGAAGAAGTTGTGTTGTGAAAGAAGAAGTTGTGCTGTGAAGAAGAGAAGAAGTCGTGTTGTGTTGCTGAGATTGGTTCTAGCTACCATTAGGACCGCGACATTTAGCTTTGTGTCGTTAAGCGGTGTAAGCGACGTTGTGTAAGCGTTTCTCGCCATACAGGGAGCTTGTTGACATAGTGAAGAAAACTCCGCAGTTAGGTGCTCGGGGAGTGGAGTAGGACGAAGAGGAGATTCGTAGCCGAACCACTATAAATCCTTTGTCTCCACGGTGCATTTTTCCAACTCTATCTCTCTTACTTATTTTACTTACTTTCACATTTGTCATATCATATACTTGTTGATATCGTTTACTTATAATTGTGCCAAGTCTATTGGCTGAAACATAAGTTCGAATTGGTGTTTTGATAAACAATGTTTTTGTAAATTAAAAAGACGTAAAACTATTCAACCCCCCTTCTAGTTTTCCACAGTTATGACCGAAGATTGTTGAAGATGGTTATAATTTGAGGAAGAATGAAATGTTTTCACGTGAAATTGTGTGCGGATGTATGTGTTTTCATATATATATTAGGTGTAAGGATGGTAATTACAAAAATACCCTTGTTAGTATATAGTTAGTGCAAATGATGGATTAATTTTAGCCATTAGATCTAAAAATAGGATGGATTAGATGGATGGTAGGATCTCTTCTCGCGTTCTCACAAAATTTTATTTCTCACATGAATGACCCATTTACTAAAATATATATATAATATAATATATATTATATGACCCCTATATATATATATATATATATATATATATATATATATATAATTGTGACAGCGTCACTTATTAAGTGTGACGCCGTCAACTCGCCATCTTCTAGTTATTGCACCGATTTAGTAGTGATGACGTCGCGTTGGAGTGGTGACGCCGTCAGCCCTTCATAAATTTGGTCTTGAGGCCGTCACAGGAGCCTGTATGATCAGCCTCGCCCAGGTGACAACATCACAAATGTGGCCATGACGCCATCACGAAGCGTTCTCGTGACGATTTTTCCAGATGTTGTCGTTTTCGTCGTTTTCCCGTCCAATCGAGTTCAAAACGCTTTCCAGTCAAATACTATTTGCTTTCATCGTTTTCGTCGTTTTCCCGTGCAATACTATTTGCTTCCCAAGTACCTAGAACTCAATAAAAATGATTTATGGTAATAAATGATCAAATATATATGAATTTAGAGGCTAAATGACCTCTTAACAACATATGAAATTACACCTCATCATTTACGTGATCAATATTTTGGTTCTCATTTTAATTATTTTGTAAACTATTTCACAGTATTTAGAATATTTTACAGTCTGTCAAAAAATTGTACAAACTTAAACACATTGTAAAACCACCGCTCTCAATTAGATATGAATATATGATGTGTATAGAGGGGTGTACATATAAATGAGGCAGAAAGTATGCACGTGCCAAATTTTTTTTGTAAAACTTAGATCTTAACACGAATTGTTTCATATGATTCATTGTTTTATAAAGTACAGTGGTTAGCTTTATGCCAAATTTGGTCAAATCAATTTGTATTTTCTTTTAAAAAAAATAGTTGTAATATTTATATATCAAAATCGGTAACTACCAAAGTATCTCATATATAATAAGCGACTTTCAAAAAGTAGAAATAGCATGTTGAGCAATTGAGTTGAACCAATGAGAGGGCTTCATTTTGTCACATGACAAAATTGAGTCTTCGCATTGGCTAATTAATTGTAAAAATTTAACTTTCCTTGGTCACAATAAAAATAAATAAATGAAACCATGTATGGCATATAGGCTTTAATTTTGTGAAACAAAATTAAATGTTGTAATTAATAAAACTTTAGTTGTTAAATTTTGAATAATGATAAAACTTATAACTTTTCATGTTTTTAATTGCTTTTTAAATTTAACAATAACCACTTAACTTTATACCCTCTAAACTTTAACTTATATATTGTTCAGTTTGTTGTTATTTATAAATGAATACACGAAACTCTATATATATGAACGGCTCATATATTCCTTTTTATGAGTTAAGGTAAGGATATTCATAAATATTTTAATCCCTATTCAAAATTTTAAAAATGCAACATATGCGTACACGGATTTAAAAATTAAATACTGGTATAATTGTTATTAAGGGAGAAATAAATATTAGACTTAATGCTCGAGTACTAACCGATATTAATACGTAATAAAAATTTATGTTAAAACTCGTGTGTACGGAGGTATTATAATTTATTATAACTTTATGAGTATTGAGTGTTTTACATAATTTATAAAAGAATATGCACGGGGTTAAAAACTAATACGGCACGATTTACTCTTATATGAAAATAAATACAATTAAAAAACTACTTATTAAAAGAAGTTTTAGAATATAATAACTATTAATTGATATTATGATAATATAAAAACTAACGTGTGTATGTGTTATTATCATTAGTTGTAACTTATAAAACAATACCACGAATTGGTTATTATTAATTGGGTTAGGATATCCATACCCACCCTAAAGCGATTTCAATACTCTCTTAATTTATTTATTTTTAATTTTTTTTATTTTATTTTATACGAAACTGAAAATATAAAGTTTGACAAAAACTACGAAACATAAATTGATACAAAATAGGAAATATGAAACGTAAACTGAAAATTGTCTTATACTTTTAGTAAGTGGAGTAAATGGAGAGAGAGAGAGAGAGAGAGAGAGAGAGAGAGAGAGAGAGAGAGAGAGAGAGGGGGATGCAAGGCTTGTAGTAATAAGTATTTTTAGGATCAATAACTTTGTAAAATAATACAAGAGTTTAATTTGAGTTGTTACATATTATTGATCAAGACTTGTTACACATAAGGTTAGCTAAACTTTCACCAAGCGAAACGAACTCGAGTGTGAGATTGTTGGCAGGTGTAATGATGGAATCATTAGCTCCATTTCCATCAGCAATACCTTGACAACGCTTCACTTCATCCCCAGCAACGTGAATGTCCTTACCAGTCAAGTCACAGTCCTCTTCTTTCATACTAACTGTGAACTCTGAAATCACGGTATCATATGAAGCAATGCATTCTTGAAGTGATTTCAACAGACCGGGAGGTCCGTCTTTCACTCCCTGGAACTGACTCCGCGTCGCTGTTGATTTGCTTATGGCAACATTAACGGCTATTGTTGTAAGGGTTTTCACGTCGGTTGCATCCTTGCTACTCTCGTCGGATTTTAAAACTTCCATGCAGAAGTTAACGTTGCCTTGTTGGTTACAAACTTTATTAACCAATTCGTATGCAGCGAAGGCATTTGATATAAATAAAGGAGAAATAAACAAGAATAATAATATGATTTTTTTGGACGAGAAAAAATTAGTTGCCATTGTTATTGTTACTAAGGTATGATGTTTCTATTTGGTGGATACAATGATATGAACAAGAACTCATATTTATAGCCAACTAAGTACTAAGTAATTAATTTGGTGTTTATGACAGATTGGTATTGTAACAAAAAAAGGTGGTCAAAATAAGCTAATCTATACTATATAAAGCATGAATGACTCTCTCTCCAAAATTTTATGACTTCCAAAAAATTAAGCATAGTTTACAACACTTTAATGCATCCAATTTTCAGAATTACAACAAAGTAAGTAAATTGTACAACAAAATAAAGCGTGGTGTCATTTTAAGACCAAAATTCTATCGAACAACATTAATGCTATTAAAAACACCCTTTAACCAAAAATTACAACCATTTAGGCACAATGTACAATAGCTGCAACCAATTTTCAGATTGACAACAAAGTAAGAATAATGTACAACAAAAGAAGCATGATGTAATTTTCAGACTTACAACATTAATGCTATTAAAGTGGTCAATGTTATTAATGACTACTACTTACAAGAAAAGAAACATAGTGTACAACACTTTAATGCACATAATTTTCAGTCGTACAAGATAAGAAGCATAGTGTACAACAAAACACCACATTAATGCTATTTAATGTAGTCAATTATTTAACTGGTCAATAAATATAATCAATACCGTTATTAAAACACCACTTACATAAATATAAATTATAAAGCATATTGTACAACCAAATTAAACACAATTTCTACATTAAATTTCACTACTACAAATAATAAAGCACATTATACAAATATTCAAGCCCGAACGGGCAACAGACCAAATGGGCTTGAGCCCGAACGGGCGCGAACCAAACGGGCTCGAGCCCGAACAGGCACGGGCCAACGGGTTCGAGCCCGAACGGGCACATGCTATACGAAATTCTTGATATCCGTAAATTTATTGTCAAAAAGAACATAATAAACTAAAATAAATTATTCATCGAAAAAATTTATTTCAGGGTGCCCGCGCTGCAACGCGCGGGTACCCTGGTAGTTAATACTAAATATTAAATGTAATTTGTTTCTTACTCATTATCTTTTAATTCGTTAGTGTTATGTTATTATGGACTTTATTTGAATTTAATTTGTAGAATGCCATTACTTCCTTGTGCATATCTATACTATAAAGGAAAAACCAAAAATCTTTAAAGTGAAAGGGTTAATTACTTGAAAATGACTTTTAGTTATTGTGTGTACTGAACTTTTTTTTTCTTCTTATTGTGTGTACTGATTACTGAGCTTTCGAATTTTGATTATTGTGACTATTCAGCCATGTAAAAAACCATTTTACCATTCGAAATTTGAAAAAAGTAAGGGTAACATAGTCACAAAATACGCACAATAATAGAAATTTGAAAGTTCAGTACAAATAATAAGAAAAGAAAAAGTTCAGTACACACAATAACAAAAAAGTGACAACTATAATACTTTTCAAGCAATTAACTAGAAGTGAAAAGTTGAAAAATATTGAAGGAAACTTAGATAATTAAAGTAACTATTAAAGGCTTAAAGATAATTAAAGTAACTTGAAGGCTTGAATGCAGGGCTAGAAACGAGAAAAATCTTTAATAATGTACCATACTTGCCAAAAAAATGACTTTCACGTACTGTACANGAAAATGGTTTATTCTTCTAAGCCTCGTTGAGGCCTTGGTATCGACAGTTTACAAGCTTCAAATCTCGCTATGTGATCATATAGTGGTGGCATTTTTGCACTAACTCAAACTCGTTATGGAAATCCATCTTAAAATCAAGCTATTTATGGTATTCATGTCGGCTTTGAGTTACTTGACGAACAAATCTCTTGGTTGTCTCTTTGCCCGTGGAAATCAATATTTGGCTTAGACAACCAACTTCTTCATGCAAACATCAATCTCTTCTCTTTGGTTATTGATCAATAGTACTAAATTATGTATTGCATTAAAATTATGCTAGTAGTACTAAAAATCTCCATGAAAGTTGGCAATGGGGTGCCTCCATCAACTTTTGGAATGAAGCATAATTGGGACGTCTATCTCTCGATGTTCCCTGAATTGTTTTTCTTAGAGACCAAAAAAGATTGCTAGAATATTGAACGGCTTGCTTAAATGATTCGGTTAGCATTACTTACTCCCGGAGAAGGCCCATTAGATATGGCATAGAGTTATTGATCATATTCAGCTTCAACGGTTATTGGGTTTACATTAAACGGCAAAATCTTTAATAATGTACCATACTTGCCAAAAAAATGACTTTCGCGTACTACACAAAAAAAAAAAATAAAATAAAATAAAAAAAAAAAAAAAAAAAAAAAAAAAAAAAAAAAAAACTTTTTCTCTCCCTTAAACTCAACTATTTTATCCTTTTTGATGTACTGAACTTTCATTTTTTAGCCTTTTTGATGTACTTTTGTGACATTTTTGCCCCTGGGTTTTTAATAATTTGAGAGGAAAAAATGTCACAAAGTACATCAAAAAGGCTAAAAAATGAAATTTCAGTACCCATATAAGGAAAAAAAATTGTTCGCTACCCGAAAGTCATTTTTTTGGCAAGTATGGTACATTTTTAAAGATTTTTCCCGGCTGGAAACTATTGAAGGAAACATAGACATATTAAAGGAAACTTAAAACTTAAAACTTGCGGCTGGAATTAAAATGCAATACTAGAAACACGATTTGCAGAACACGAAAAGTATTGAAAGATTGACTTCTTGCAAGGTGGGAAGATCCAATTTTTTCATTGCCTATGTAAACAACCCAAATGTGTTAATTCATTTCATATTTCATAAAACGTAAACTTTTATTATTATTTTCGTTTATAACCCATAACCCATGGTATTTTCATTCAGTTTAAATCGTTTTTAATCTCCAAATTCTTAAACTTTTATTATTTTTCATTTATAACTTATAAAAAAAAAAATTATCACCACAACTATTTGCCGCTATAAAATCGTATTGCTATGCACGGGGTATTCGTATAGTCATATAAAGAGATAAACTTGTAACTATAAATGAAAATTTGTAACTACCTGTAATATTAAAACGCATTTCATAAATATTAATTATAGCTAAAAAGTATTTTAATTGTATTTATTTTATAACTTAATTGACTTGAACCTTCCTTTTAGGCTAATTGTTTGACACTCCAATTTCATATTTGTACATTCTAATCTGCGCATTCAACAGTAGTACATTTAGTATATGATGCTTTATCAGTTTGTACTTTTTGAGTATGCAAATAAAAAATGAACAAAAATACACCATTGGTCCCTAAACTTTTCAGAAAGCATCGCCAGGGCTCGAACTTGAGAAAAACGTCGTTGTGCATCCAAAACTTGGGTTTTTGAGGCTGATTGCGTCCCTTGTCCCGTTTGGTCTCCGTCAATGCATGGTTTTAGTTATATATTCAAGGTTATAATAGGCAACTCACTTTTATTACTATGCCTTAGTTAATCCAACCCAACCCATTTTCATTTGATTGTTTCCCTCTGTGTTTAGTTATTGTAACTGCTAGTGTATTGCTAAGTGTGTGTTTAGTTATTGTAACTGTTAGTGTTTCGTTAGGCATTGCTAAATATGGTTGACTTAGGGAAGTCAAACATATTGTAAGTGAAATTGTTTGACTTAGGGAAGTCAATCATATGTTAAGTGAAATCGATCAATAAAAAGCTCTTGATTTTAGTAATGGCGTACTCTGAATATATTATTGGGTTGTTATTGTAAATGATAGTGTTCGGTTGTGCATTGCTAAATATGTTTGACTTAAGGAAGTCAAAAATCAAGAAGTTACAATTTGCGGTATTTGCTAAATAGGTTTGACTAAGGGAGTCAAAATCAAGATGTTACAATTTGTGCTATTCGCTTGTTCGCTCCCACTGTCAACACTAACACCATACAAATTTTTTTCTAAACAATACATCATTGTCAATACAATAAGATTTAATGGTAAAGCCTTTGCATTTTGAACACATAACATTATAACCACTGTGTTGGGGTTTCCTGATATAAAGGGTTGTTTGTTTTTGCTGATAGAAACAATACACCAAATAGCACAATACAAGAAGATTATATGCTAAACTTAGATTTATATTTCATCATAGTTAGAGTAGACTACAAGAACAACAGGAAATAGATCAAACAATCATCAACAACCAAACCAAAGATCCATTTTCATAACCCTATTAACAACCTAATAATCCAAAACAAGCAACCAAAAGACCCCATTTGCCTACCCCCATCAAATACCCAAAATTTACTAATTATTTTCAGTCATTTCTTAACATAACCTTCGTACTTATGAATACCATCATCAGTTTCACCATAAATCTTTATCAAACGAGCAAGTAGGTCGATGTGCCTGGCCTGGGTTTCTTTCAATGCATCTAAAATGTCAAGCGCCACACCACGCTCTCCAAAAGCTTCATTCTCCACAATCAACTCCCTATGCTTGATTTTCAGCCTCTTTAGATGATCAATACCGGCACAAATTAGGTTTTTAAAAAACCTTTCTTTTACAGCCTCTTGCCAAAACCACAATCCCATACGATCATGTAAGGGTGATGAATCAGCGACCTCCATAAGTTCATTCAACGTTGGGAAATCTTCCATGAGGAAATGTGTGAGGAAAAGGTTGTTGTTGGGTTTATTGGTTCGCGCACAAAAGTAAATAGCATCTCAGGGAAGAGACAGTCAAGGGATTTAGTAATGTTTTTTTTTTTTCTGATTTGGTCCCTA
Organism: Artemisia annua; assembly: GCA_014162995.1. Classification (NCBI taxonomy): domain Eukaryota; kingdom Viridiplantae; phylum Streptophyta; class Magnoliopsida; order Asterales; family Asteraceae; genus Artemisia; species Artemisia annua. The sequence goes on from LBNU01013823.1 coordinate 24,843, forward strand.
AATTTGTCTAGGTTGCCGTTGCCATACTTAAAATTCTTGCTCATTATTAAGTTACGTGTTCACATTTTTTACATTGAATTGACAACTTTAGTGACCAACGGTGTAGTTTGTCTAAAATTTATCGCACCCCATTAAATCCTTACCCACCCCGATCAAAGTCAAAGACACATATTAATAACTCAAAACCTAAAACACTGGCACACATACATACACACACAAAATGAAGCCAAATAACAAAAACGGTATTTTTATTTTCGTACATATCATGATTCTTATGTGTTTGATGAAATGTCCCTACAATGTAGTTTCAATGCCTAGTTAAATGTTTTGTATACCTTGAAAGGCTTTTTCTTTGGTTGTGATATATCTTAACATTTACATCAATCAAACTGATCTATCATTTGCTATTTGAAGATGTCATAACCATTTCCTCTGATTCAAGCACAGATGGTACATGATACCTACCTCAATTGCTTGCTTAGTATTACCCACAAAAAGATTCTACGATCTAATTGGAGATTCCACTTCTAAAGCTCAGCAACTTGATACTATCCCAGTTCAAAAGCCTCACAAACTCAAATTTAAGCATGATATAGTGTTAGGACTGGTAGCTAAGGAAACTGTGACTGCCATTGGTGACAAGACATTTGTTACTAAAAATGTAAAGATTTTGGAGCACCTGAATGCAGCCAAGGGAAGGGCAAGAGGAAGATGGCGTAGGATCTCGAATAACAGCTTTTGTTGTAGGCAATCATGATATTAGGAAGTTTAAGAGGGTAGTATTAGTTGTCACCTTTTGATGACTGTAATTAATGATGGTATATAACTGGCAATCGCTTGGCATTATGAAACATTTGCTCTTACTGTAACTGATAATGGATGTAGTTTATCACTGCAAATGGCAGCAGTTTGGTTGGTTATATTATATTTTGCAAAATTTTTTTCTTGATTTCTGTAGGAGTTTGGTTGACTCTTGTTATGTCTTGCAAATCATATCCAAACACAAGTCATAAGCATTGTGTACATTTTTTGTACCACATTTGACTCCCAAGTAGCATTGGCAAGTTTTCTTTAGAAACTCAAACAGGAAATGGTAAATGTCATTAACCATTTTCAGTTTGACTTTCTAAAGTCAAACTTGCCAATGCTAAATGGGAGTTTTTGAATAATGGTTTTGCAAGATTGACATTAGAAAGTCAAACTTGAAAATTCTAAATTAAATTTTTAATAATGGATTGACAAGTTTGACTTTAGTTAGTCAAACTGCAAATGCTAAATAACATTTACCATTTGCAAGTTTGATTTTTCTAAAGTCAAAGTCGCAAATCCATAAGTCAAACACAGCCTTTTTCTGATGCACTCAATACTCTCATTTACCACAATTTGGCAACCAACATACGCAGAACCTAAAGTAAACATTTGCAGCACCAACATATTCTCAACCAACAACTAAATAGCAAAATACTTTATTCAAAAATAATTGTCTTAGAGTATTCAACCCATACATAAACTAGAAACACTAAAAGAATTCTACCCCGGCTGTGGGGGAAGCTTGGTGGAGTTTCAACAGCCTCCTAGCCAACTCCTAGTTCATCTTGATATTTTCATACTCATCATGATTCAAATCGTTGTCCTGGATATAAATTTTTTCAATAAACGCAAGTATGAACTTTATTTTGGCAATTTCATATAGCACACTCTCAAGCTGCCCCAGGCTCATTGTGTTGATGTCAAAATCAAATGAATCAATCTCCAAAGATAGAACACTAAGCGTGTATGAAGTCCGCAAAATGAGAGAGTATTGAGATGCATAACCATGGCAATTTAAGATGATTTCTTTCATACATATGCATTCCACTTACTCTGGTTTCTAGCATTTGCAACTTTGGAGACCCAAAAATCATTTGAATGATGAATGAAACCATTGCATTATTCCCAAAATGGACCCTGGATAGCTCAAGAGTCTTGAGGGATAAAAACATGAACATTCTTCCAGGAGGTACCTTTTGCCAACAACTACAAAAGGTCGACTTTTCGTTAGTTTAAAAGATTACATTGCATAAGTGTTACAAATTACTTTAACATTCTGTAATTTGAAGTGTAAAACCAAAATAGGTCTTACCTTGTAGTCCTGAAAATCCCATGTAAGGGTTTCATGTTTCGTAAGAAGTGAAAAGTGAAAGATATTGGAAGTTGTGATTGTCATAGCATGGTTCCAAACACCGAATGACAAATTAAACTTCTTCATATTTCTAAGTTTTGTAATATCCCATAGTCTCATCTCGTTTATAGTAGAACGATCCATTTTAAAAGACTCAAGTAACGGACAACTAGCAACAAACTCCCAAACTGTACCGCTATGAAAATTGATAGAACACAATTCTAAGCGGAAATAGATTTAGAAAGCCCCTAAAACTTGTCAAAGTAGGAAAAGTGCAATATTGAATTGAAGTTCGTGATGTTTCAACTCCATACGAGAGCAAAGTTGGGTTGGCAACATAACTGGTTCACCATACCAGTTTTGAATTGTGTTCTCCTCAACTCCTTCCCGAGCCAAAAACAAAAGCCACTCATGAATCACTTCCTAATTCAAGTTGTCTTGTCTAAACAACGTTTTGGGATCTATGGAGAACAAAAACCTTCTTATGGGACCGTTAAGCTGAAGTAAAAGCCTAGTAATATGCCTCCTATCAAACTTATTTGTTAAATAGTAAAAGAAATCCTCATCAACTATGTCATCAGTGAACAAAGTCCACTTAAACCTCCAGCTTCTCACTAAACTAGTGGTCCTCACCGCATCTTTTATTGTCAAGCTATTCATAATATTAGTGGTCACGTTATCTGGCATGTTGTTGATATAATCTGCCATATTAGTGATCACATTATCTACAAACGACATTGTATTGTTGGAATTTGAGTTGGGTCTTTAAGTTCTAGAAATGAGGGCTTAGTTTTGGTTTTTGATTTTCAGGTGATGGTCTGGATAAGGGTTTGTGTAATTATGGTGTGTATATGGGTTTGGTGAGTGGGTTAATTGGTTCTCACACCAAAAATAAATAGTGTATCAGGGAAGATACACTAAGGTTGCATAGTAAAATTCACAGTCTGTCCTTAACTATCACTCTTGGGTATGACTACACCTAACTAAGGTGTAGTCATAAAAGTGCTTGGTCGATTTTACCCTTGAATATATAACTAAAACCATTCATTGACCGAGATCAAATGGGTCAAGGGACAAAATTGGCCTCAAAATCCTAACTTTTGGACTTACAAGCAACGAATTACCCAAGTTTTGGGCCCTGGCAATGCTTTTGGGAAAGTTTAGGGACCAATGGTGTATTTTTGTCTAACAAATGGAAGTGTGCCAGTACATTCCCTTCCTTTTATATGTATTTTAACATGTGCCCAGTGGACACATATTAGCAATAATGTTTTAGAAAGGCAACATATTATTAAGAACCCGAAATATAGCAAAATATAATACGAGACATCCCTTCTCAATTAAGCATGATATTCAAAAGAGAATTCATTATTGTGGTTGATGCGTGGGTTTTGCAACCTTTGCACTTACGTTTTTTACCTCTCAAGGGATCTTGAGAAGCTTACAACCCCCACCAGGCAGTGTACCTGACCGATGTAGTATAGTGAATTGGCAAGTACCGGGGGATTGATCGTTCTCTCGAGGAATAGTGTCGTTAGGCTTGAAAAGCTACTCTAATTAGATCTAAGGGTTGAGGGATGATTCTTTTTGTATTTTTATGTTTTAAGAAAGCAAGTAAAAATCTCGGGTTTTGAAAGAGTGGGTGGAATTAGTTGCTAGTCAACTAACCCAAATAACTACTTATGCAATTAAATTAAAATAACAAGAAAAAGTAAATGGTTATGAAACTTATATGAGAGAAAAATGTGTTTACTTAGATTTCCTTACTCCCTAGCTATCTTTTACCGGTTAATTGGTTTGTTGTAATTGTGTGGATGACGGGTTGTATTCCTTTAA
>LBNU01013825.1:1894-20311 GCA_014162995.1 Artemisia annua
GTTGACTAGCAACTAATTCCGCCCACTCCTTCAAAAGCCGAGATTTTACACGCTTTTAAAAAAATATAAAAATACAAAAATAATCTTCCTTCACCCTTAGAACTTTTAGAGTAGTTTTTCTAACCTAACGAACACTATTCCCTGTGAAAGAACGATCAATCCCCCGTACTTACCACTACACTATACTACACCGACCAGGTACACTGCCTGGTGGGATTGCAAGCTTCTCAAGTATAACACCCTCATTTTCAGGATCGCAGCGGAAAGGGACATGGGGTGCTATACATCGGTCACATAGTACAAGTATAGTAAACAACTTTAAAACAAAGTCATTTTTAAAACTTCACATTCGATAATTTATCAGAGTTGAGGTCCCAAAAGTTTAACATAAGTTTAGAAATACATAAATTTAAAAGTTTAAGTCATTATCGAATGAAAATTTTATTAAACATGAGCCATCAAGTAGATATCCATTTCTTTGCGCCGCCCATCCAAGCTTAAGCCACTTACGGACCTGAGAAAATACATGCTAAAAAGTCAACACAAAGGTTGAGTGAATTCATAGAGCTTAATAAGTAAGCAGTTGAATACAAGATAATTCAGTTTTAAATACGATGGGCTACGTTGTTATACGCCCATAATTAAGTTGACATGTAACAAATACGAGTCGGGAAATAAGATTATAGCATTGAGATTATGAAACCGAACCTTAACATAGATATTGTGCCCCGAGAAGGTAAAAATTGCCATTTACCCCATTTCTCAATATTATATGTCCGTAACCCGAACAGGCTTGTTAAGCCAAATATGCATATTTATAATACTAGCATTTACTACTCAAGTAATTAACGGTTCATGATAGGGACTTAATTGGCAAGAAGCATTCAATGTCTATAATCATGTAATCGGGTCAAGCATACCAAAAAGTACTTGTATTCAGTTTGTAAAACTAGCATGCATCCCCCTCGCGAGGTTTATAAAACATTTAAATAAGTAAAGGCGAGGCTATAAACTCACCCGGATAAAGGAAATAGCACGAATCAAGCAAGTGAAGAAACTAGCCGCGAAACCTCTACGATGAACCTAAATAGACATATGCTTGTCGTAGGTTTTTGAAAATAAATATTGATGTATTTTTGTTGTATATAAATCATGATCTTACTTAGGCTTGGTACAATATTCATATACTTGTTTATATGTCCAAATATGTAGTAGTTATAGGTCCAATATTACAAGTTATAAAACATTTTTATACCTTTTTATACTTAGTGCTGATGAAAATTTTATTAACTTGTACATGTTTACAATTTCGCCATTTGCAAACCGTAAGTCCAAAAATTAAGTTCCTTATATCCCCGGAAAGGTATTAATCTGTCCTAACAACTTTTGTGGGTCCCACTAAGCTAAAAATTACACAACATCAGTAAAACTATCAATTTACCCAATATATTCAGTCCATCAGCTTTCAAAATTACAACAGTCCTACAAAAGTTGCGATAACTAGAGTTCTACAAGTCTAATTAATTCCCCGTTTGCGGCCATGTTTAAGTTAAGATGTTACCTACATTTCATAAAACTGGTCCAAGTAGTGAAAATAAGCATATCACTGAGATGTTTACCATTTAAATCTGCAACTCAGAATCTGGCATGTTTCACGAAAATATTTCTAGTTTAATCGTCGTAATGAGTTATTCGATGAAATACCCGTCAAAATGACCACAAGACATAGGGATACAACTAAATATTTTTAGTTTTGGTCCAATGTTTACTGATTAAACCAGTTTATTCTGTTTTTACCCCTGATTCAGATTCACCGTTTGCATGTTTAGTCCTTTAGTGTTTCTAGTGATTTAGCTTCATGTACCAAGCCTAACCAAGCATAACAACTTATATAATATACAAATACATCAAGATATAATACTTTTAAAGTAATGAAAATAAAAATAAAATGAAAATTGAGTGGAGAGTTTCCTTACAAAAGTTGAAGAACAAGAAGATACAAGAACAAAGAATCAGTAAACCTAGATTAACCCAACAACACTTGCACCTTTCTTTACCCCATGACAACCAAGTTTTTAACCACCAAAACCTTTTGTAATAACTTGTAATCACAGCCATGGACACATCTTGAAAGCATTTTAAAAACACTCTTGAATCAAGTCTTTGAAGAGGAAAAATGATCAACAACAAACTAGCACCAAAGGACCTTCACTCTTGTACACCAAATGTAACTAGAAAAATCAAACCACAAGGGTTGTTTGTGCTTGAAACCCACGACCAAAAACAGCAAGAGGAGAGCTCAAAGTGGTTTTTGCATGTAGAAATGATAGTTTATGGAAGTTAAATGGTTTAAGTACCTAATTTTAGAGTTAGTGGTAGACAAAAGACAATATAAATGGACATGTGTCTAAGGGATTATCACCATGACACCAAGCGTCTTAGTGGCCACTTTTTTTGGCTGGAAATATATAGGGAGGGAATGGTGAGTGGGTATTTTGTGATTTAATTTGGTAATAGTAAGTGTTATGTAGTGTATTTTGCTCCCGGTAATTAAAAACGTGGAGTTTTAAAGACGCGTAACGTAAAATCGGGTAGTAATAGAATGTTGTGAAAATAACTAATTTTAATATATTAGTTGAGTCATGGATTTATCGGAGTGTTTAAAGGTCGTTAAAACTGAAACCGTGAGTTGAAAAACACGTTTGGTGACACCGGTTCTTGATAAAAGTGACGTAAACTATAAAAATGAAACGACAAGTATAAAACTCACTTGTAAATATGAAAATAGGTTAAAATATATAAAATATGGAAAATTATCATAGTCTAAGGTTGGTTCACGTTGTTAAAACCATAAAACGTAAATCTAAATCACGTAAAACGTAAAAGGTGCAAGGTTTGCGGAAATTAGAAAAAGTAAATTATGACTTTTAAAAATAGGATTGTAAGGAAACAATGGTGCATAGAAAGTGTATACTGAACATAGTCTAGTCGCGGTTGAATTAATTGAACGTATCATGACATACGCGGATAACTTCTGACGAAGTTAATTATTTAAAAAAAATAGAATAGTTAAATAATAAAATATTAAAAATTAATGACATGAAATTTTACAAAATGTCACATCAAGATCCCTTGAGAGGTAAAACCTGTTGCGTGGTCGCAATCCCACGTCATCATAGTCTTAGTCGAGTAGGAAAGTGGTCAAAGGAGTGTTTGTGTGGTCTTGTCGATTAGGACATAGGAAGGAAAAGAAAGAAAGTAACATGTTGTGGATAATGAAACATGTTAACCAATGGTTCTAAGGGTTCAAAAAGGAAGGTATGGTGTTTATATTTGTTTAAGACTTTAGGTAGAGTTAGGGTGGCTTGGCATGGTGTTTGGGTAGTTTCATACGCAAAAGAAAAGAGAAGAAAAGTGTCGAGTGGTTTGTGTTTGTGTGGTGTGTTTTGTCTTGTGTCGAGTCGAAGCAAAAAGAAAGAAAAGAAAAAAATAAAGTGAAATTTTTATGCATATGTGTATTAGTTAGTATATTTAGGAAATAGAATTTGTGTAGTGTGTCGAGTGATGTAAAGCAAAAGGAATAAGAGAAAATGAAATGTATTTGTAAATATATATGTGTATGTTTAAGTAAAGTTGTAACTGATGTTGGGCTTGGGGGTTTCGGCCAAATCTGAAAATAAAAGAGAAAAGAAAATAAAAATGTGTTTGATTTTGTTTAGGATGTATTTTGTTAGTGATGAAGTCAAGGTCAACAGTGTTTATGTATTTTTCTTGTGCTAAATGAATGTGCTACTAGCTATTCCTTTTATTAAGTAATAAAGCATGATTTTTAGAATATTATATGTTCCCTATAAAGCTAGTTCAATAAAATATAATAAGAGTGTACTTGGTTACTTGTTTGACAAAAAGGAGGAAAAAAAGGGAAAAGGAAAGAAAAGAAATGTGGTGTGTTGTGGGATAAATAAACATAATATCCAAAGGGTTTTACACGTTTCAAAAAGTAAGTATAGTGTATATTATTGTTTATGTTTTAGACATTATTTAATTTGTAGTTAGGAGTGTATTATCCAAAGGTTTTCAAGGTTGAAAAGTAAAGTATGGGTTTATATATTTGTTTATTGTTTAGGTTAGGTGTTAGGAAAGGAGACATGTGACTAGTTAGTACTAATCGAATATAATAAGAAAAGGAAGGGAAATGAGATGCTTTGTTGGGGGATTTAGAAACATGTTATCCATGGGGTAAACATGGTTTGAAAAGAAGTATGGAATTTAGATTATTTTAATGGTGGTTTAGGAAGCATGAAAGTGAGGTCAAGTCGAAAGGGAGCAAAGTGGTCAAGGTCTTGTTTAGTCATGTTGAGTTTGAAAGAAGCATGGGAGCTATGATGATTGTTTAGAATTGTTTGAGAGTAGGACAAGAGAGATTTTAGACATGTGAATGTCCTTAACTGACTAGGTTAAGGGGTAGGGAAATCAAAGGAGTGCTTGGTTGGAGTTAAAGGGACATTAGACCCAATGGGTAATATAGTTTAGAAAAGTGAGATATAGTATTTAGGATTGTTTATACTAGTGTATTGGATTGGGTTTTCGTGTCGAGTAGCAAAGGAACAAAGAGAAAGAAAAGTCGAAGTGGCCAAAAGAAATGAAATGGTTTTGTTTCTTGGTGTTGTGTCGAATTGCAAGAGAACAAGGAAAGAAAATAATGCAAGTTCTACGGATTCGAGTAGTGTTCGATTTTGTGTCTTGTGGTTTGAGTTGTGTTCGTGTTCGAGTGGTGCCGAGAGAAAACAAAAAGAAAAATGAAAGAATGAAATGTAGTGTAGTATATACTTGTGTTAGTGTAGTTTGGTTTAGATTAGATATATCACGGGGTCCGTTTTTAGGTGTCGCTACGCAAGTGGGAGCTATTCGAGTCACGTCTCATTATTCGATCAAAGAGTGACTAGTGGTCGAGTCGGGTGATATATATATATATATATATATATATATATATATATATATATATATATATATATATATATATATATATATATTAAAAAATAATAATAATAAATTGGCTCGCAAAAATGATTTAGTTATCATTAGATTAAAATCGTTTAGTGATTAGCATTAATAAATGACATGAGAAATTACGAGGTATTACATATACATAAAAGCATGTATGATAAGCTTGATGTATCTCACGAATGATATACACTTGTCATCTTCTTTGACACATTCTTCTCTCCAATAACCAACTTGACTAGCTCATTCCATATGAGTTGAGCAAAGTCAAAGTGGCAACGGGTTCACAATTTCGTACATGATCTGTAAGAGTGTGTTCTAGCCATTATCCAACCTTAATTATTTCCTCGTTAAGAAACATTTCAGAATCTAGAAGAGTGTAACCCATCTCTTGGGTAGATATTTCCTCCTAAAATCGAAAAGTCTTTTGAACTTGCCATCATCATTGTCATAGCCAAGATCTAGGAGGAAAGTCATCAACTGTTGTGAGTTTGAAGTTACTTCAAATCCTCTCTAAGGATTATCAGTTACAGCTGGTAGAAGCAACACGGTGCGGAAGAAGTCAACAGTTTGATCAACAGTATATTGATCTACTGTGATTCTAAGGGTTTCGGGTTTGGTATCTTCAACTAGATGGATGTTGGGCTAGAACTGTTGAATACAAATGATTGGAATTGATGATTTTGAGAGTGAGAGTGCAGAATGGATGGGGTGATTCTTGAGGATTTCTACAATCATTAGGTGATCACATGTGAATTCTTGTGGAACACGCTTTAAATTGGTATGAAAAATTCTGATTATGTGTTCTACCGGTAGGAATGCTTCCGAAGATAGTTGATGTGGTTGTACTTGTTCTTGTTGTGGGATGTCTTGTGTTATTGCTCTTGAGCCATTGTGAATAAGATTTTGGGTAATAAGATATGGAGGTTATTAAGTATAAGAATAAATTTAAATTTTAACTATGTCTGATTTTATATGCTTCGGCATTTCTTTTTTAGCATATTTTTATCTTTTTCTTTTTGTTTTCTTGCTTTTATAGCATAAGAATATGCCTTCTTTTCTTTCAACATACGATTTATTTTCTATCTATCTGTTTTTATCCTCACCAATTGTTTGTTTTATGATAACTTTTCAAAATATCTTAAAGTAAAGATTGAACTTTGTATTTTAAATTAAAAAATATAACTTCATCTTGTACTATCTTTGAAGGTTTTGAGGAAAACTATCATTGAAAAATAAGTTTTCATCAAACTTAAAAAATTTGAGATGAAATCTCAAAGTGGAAAAACATTTGACAACTCTTTAGATCTTATAAATCATGTTATTAGAAGAGCATTTTGCATAAGGATGTATCTCAAAAAGATATGAAACAGATTTGAAGTGAATGTCAAAAAGTTGTTAGAAAAATTTTGAAATTTTTTCTAAGTCTTCGGCAACCTCGTGACTTTTAAATTCAGTTTACACAAATCTCGTGACATTTTAAATTTCAATCTCATGAAAGTTTTTTCAAATCAACCTCGCGATACAATCCTAGACTAGTCTGGTTACAATAATTAAACATATGCATGTCGTGAAAGTCTAAATGTAACCTCGTGATGCAATTTAGTCCAACCTCGTTACAAAACTAATCGTATGCATCTCAGATAGAATGAATCTAGTGAGCTCACTATAAAGTGATCTCAGATAAAATTGATTTTTGATTTAAAAACAATCTCATGAGTTTTGAAAATGAGCTTGTGACAACAATCTGACGGCACATGAGAAAACAGTCTCGTGACACATGATTTGTAAATCAGATCTCGTGACAACAAGATCGCGACTTAGAAACCTTTTATTGTTCACATTTGAATCTCGTGGCAACTTTAAAATTTTTTGGCATGACCTCGTGACAGTTGTCATAAAAAGAAGTGTTGTGACTTTTGATATCTCGCGACAAAACTTGAATATGAAAAAAAGTTCTATCTTGTTACAAGACAATCTCGTGATGTTTAACATGGTTAACCTCTGGATTTTAAGAATTTGACCGATCTCATTATGTTTTCAATGAAGGATTTTAGGTCAAATCTCATGACTTTTAAAAGAGGAGGCCGATCTCGTGACTTTTGAAACAACAAGACCAATCTCGCAACATTCTTAAACCCTAAACCCATCAATCTCATGACATTCAAGAGATTGAAATTGTTCATCTTTTCCCATAACTAAGGGTCCAATTCTCAAAATCTAACCAATAAAAGTCCAACAAATTGTCAATCGAGTGTTCTAAAGACAACAACTAAGTCATCTAACCACAACAATTCAACCAAATCAATCTGTTAAAACAAATAAGCCGTAAAAACAATTATTTATATCTTATGATCTTTTTAAGTTTTGTTGATAGCAATAGTAAAATTATTTTAACGAGAAAAAAAATACGTAAGTTTTCGAGCCAATAGTTTCCTAACTCATTTCACTAAACAAATAAATAATCAAACATATCTATCTAAATAGTTTACATAAAGTCAAAACCATTTTCATATAAACATTTTTTAAGTAACACTTGTTACTTACATTTTATATATACGTAGTTAAGCTAGACAAATAAATAATGTAAGTAAATGTATTGGGTTATCCATGATCCATAACCCAAAACCCATGGCTCATGTGCATTACATCATGCATGACATCAAGTTGGGTAAAATCCATGACCCATGACCTAAAGTCCATAACCCATGATCCAATATATGCATTACATTATGCATGACATCATGGTGGGTACCCATGATCCGTAGTCCATGACCTATGACCCAAAACCCGAAATTGTAACCCAAAATCCGGACTAGAATTACCCAGGTGCCGGATCCCTTGGATTACACTGGCTGGATCCCTCTTCCAAGGGATCCGCCGGATCCGGCTGATCAGAGACCTTATTGCATATAAATAGTGAGCCATTTCTTCATTTCTCTTGACCCCTTTTAGATACATATTCTCTCTTACCTCTCTAACCTCAGATCTAAAGATCATCCATGTAGTTTTTCTTTAGTGATTCTCTAGGTTCCTTTTAAAGGCGAGATCATGGCATTTTACATATAAGACTTGCAAGCTCGAAGATATGGGTTGCTAGGCTTTGTCATCATCACAAGATCACTGAAGTGTTTCTTGTTGTTGATTCATCTTAAGTATGTTATAGAAGTGTTGTGTTAGTTGGTCGTGTTGGGTTTGGTTCCTTCATTATAAAGGAACTCGGTATCTAGCTTTGTACTGGATAAAGTGTAAGCAATGTTGTGAAGGATTCTCCGCAAAGATAAGGAGCTTGTAGGTGTAGTGTTTACAAACTCTCGAGTTAGGTACTCGGGGAGTGGAGTAGGGCAAGGAAGGTGACCTTGTAGCCGAACCACTATAAATTCTCGTGTCACAGTTTTATCTTTCTTTTACTCTAACTCATATCATATCTTCTCCATATCTAACTATCAATATCCATATATAGAAAGTGATTGACATAAGTCGATCTAAATAAATTAAAAAGTAATTTTAATTGGTAAAACTATTCAAACCCCCCCCCCCCCTTAGTTTTCCACACAAATTATTTAAGCATTAACCCTAATTCGTATTCTTGTTCATATTTAACGCACACAACATCATTGGTTTTAATAAATGTAATGGATAAAAACACAAAGGTGCTATTTGGTTGGGCAAATTTGGAGGTTTTTAGGTGAATTTGGATTAAAATCGTGTTTGGTATGCTAAAATAGAGTTTTTTTTTTTTACTATGGTGGGATCCATAAAAAGGATGGTTTAAAAAACATGGCTGGATAAATGAATTTTAATATTAGTTGAGATATGAGTGGACTAAACATAACCACCTTTTAATTAAAGATACTTCACCTACTTCTTTTTCTTTACTCTCATATTTTTCTCTTCTTTTAACTAATATTGTCTCTTCCTCTATCAACCAAGATTCTACTACTTGATTAATTANTAGTTTTCCACACAAATTATTTAAGCATTAACCCTAATTCGTATTCTTGTTCATATTTAACGCACACAACATCATTGGTTTTAATAAATGTAATGGATAAAAACACAAAGGTGCTATTTGGTTGGGCAAATTTGGAGGTTTTTAGGTGAATTTGGATTAAAATCGTGTTTGGTATGCTAAAATAGAGTTTTTTTTTTTTACTATGGTGGGATCCATAAAAAGGATGGTTTAAAAAACATGGCTGGATAAATGAATTTTAATATTAGTTGAGATATGAGTGGACTAAACATAACCACCTTTTAATTAAAGATACTTCACCTACTTCTTTTTCTTTACTCTCATATTTTTCTCTTCTTTTAACTAATATTGTCTCTTCCTCTATCAACCAAGATTCTACTACTTGATTAATTACATGGACAATAACTTGATAGCTTTAATGAGTGATTCGATTTGACTTTTAATAACTTGATTGCTTTGATTTTGTTTCTTCATCACATATGCATCTGAATTATGTTGGTTCAAATGAATAATTTTGCGATTCTAATTTGATTGATTCAAGTTGTGTTCTTATTTCGTATTTTTGTGTTGATTTAGTTTTCGAATGCATATGTCATATTTTTGTGTTGATTCTAATGATGTGTTTATTTTATTTCAATTTTTCATAATTAGGGTTCTATGATTTTTACGTTATGCTTGATATTTTACTGCCATGGAGAAGATTAAAACGATGTGGGGGGCAATTTTGTGATATAATATTACTGACAATGTAAAGCAGTTTATCAATTTGTTAACCAAACTTTGTGTTTCAATTTCTGCAAGTTGGTAATCGGTATTTACTAAGTACAATTCCACATTCCGCTTTTCCACGTATTCTTTGATGAAATGGTAACGGACATCAATATGCTTCCTTCGGGAATGTGGCAGAGGATTACAAGAAATTGCTATGGCAATCCTCGAATCAAAATAAACTAGGATTTTATTGAAGAAGAAGCCATAATCGGCCAGTGTTGTGTTTTCATCCATAGCACTTGTACATAACATCCCGAAAGAGAGACATATTGGCTTTAGCAGTTGATAGTGTTGTGCAGTTCCGTTTCTTAGAAGACCAACTAATAAACGTCTCCCCGCAAAGTTGAATGTTGCCTGAAGTACTTTTCCTATTTATTTCACAACCTGCAAAGTCTGCATCTGAATAGACAATTGTCTATATCATTTTACTAAGTGCATTATTGATTTATACATGCATGAGTATTTAAGAAAACCCGACTACAATGACATTCAAAATATATGCGCTTGTCATGAGAGGGTTCATGGGTTTCCGGGTATACTTGGAAACATTGATTGTATGCACTGGGAAAAACTGCCTGAAATCATTACACGGTGCACGGTCAATTTCACAGAGGTGATAAAAAAAATCCAACTGTAATGCTTGAAACTGTTGCCTCTTACGATTTGTGGATTTGGCATGCATTTTTTTAGGTAGCGGGTGCGAATAATGATTTTAACATTTTAAATAATTCTCAATTATTCGTCGACCTTCTTGAAGACAGAGCCCCTGTTGCTCCATTTGAAGTAAATGGAGTTACGTATGAAAAATGGTATTATCTAGCGAGCGAGATTTTCCCAACATGGGCCACTTTTGTCAAATCATTTACGTTGGCACTAGACGAGAAACATGGACACTTTAAAAAGGCGACAAGAAGGTGCACGAAAAGATATTGAACGAGCCTTTGGTGTCCTCTAAGGACGTTAAGGAATTATACAACAACCGGCGTGTNGAGATTTTCCCAACATGGGCCACTTTTGTCAAATCATTTACGTTGGCACTAGACGAGAAACATGGACACTTTAAAAAGGCGACAAGAAGGTGCACGAAAAGATATTGAACGAGCCTTTGGTGTCCTCTAAGGACGTTAAGGAATTATACAACAACCGGCGTGTGATTGGACTATGAACAAGCTGTGAAGACTCATGTACACGTGAATCATATTGCATAACAAGATTTGAAAGATCAAAACTATGCGATAAGTGATCCAACGAGTTGTATGTTAGTCCGCAACCACATATACAAGGAGATTGGTTCGAGAAATGCGAGTTGCAACAGAAGAAAGCCAAAGAATTGCGTGATAGAACATTACACGTAAATCTTCAACGAGATCTAATGGTTCATATTTGGCAACGAAACCAACAAGAAGAAGAAAACTAGTTTATTGATAATTTGATGTATTTTCATAATTTCGTAATGTTTTTTTTTTCCTTACTTTGTTTATTTTTCGTATTATAATTTTTATTTTTATTTTTATGAATGAAAATTTAGTTTGTTTGAAAAATGATTAAAAAAAAGTGGTGGAGCTCAAAAATTGCGAAACGGCCACGCAAAAATCTCAAGCCATGGTAGAAGGGATATTTTTAGTGTGAATGTGAAATGATGAGGTGACACTGATTTGACACAAACGGTACACAAATGGCTAGTGAGCATACCTCACGCTCAATAAGACCTGCTACTCTCTAGTTACATGTATTGAAGGTCAATTTTGTGAACCTTACAGCCTTGAAAACTTCTAAAATGTTCAATAATCAATATTGACATAAGAATCAACAGGGCTAGGGATACCCTGCTCATGATTGTAATCTTGTGGACGCTCGTGGTACCGATTTTTATCTTTTTATTTTATTTTATTTTTTTGAACGACAATTTCTTTCACAGTTATTATCACTTATATCACAATATATCTTACAAATGACTCCAATGAGGCTTGAACCCACAACCACTAAATTAATGGACAACTCACATGCCAGTAGACCAAAATTAAGTGCAAACAATGACAATAAACTAGATAATCTATGATAACTTAGACTGTGCATTTAGAATTATGTGGATTTCAAATTTCATAGACCAATAAAAGTTACAGTAAACTTCATCACTTCACAATAAACTTGTTTAATTGTCCTTTTTTTTTTTTTTTTTTTTTAACCATGATTTTCGACTTTTTTGGCCGACTAATCCACGGGGTTTGAACCCACCGCCACACAGACTCAAACTAGGTGAAGCCCTCCCTTTTCAGGAGGTTGGCGTGGCCACTTAAGGTTGTTTGCACCTAACAAGAATTGAACTTGAGACCTCACACATTTTAGAGTGATAGTCACAAGCCTTTTACTATTAGGTCACCCTGAAGTGGTTTCAATTATCCCTTTTAGTACTAGGCATGTTAGCTTACTATTGTATACGGTCTGAACTCTGAACAACTAGTCACTTGACTTCAACTATTATATATAGATAAGCTCAACTTCCACACAAATGAACTAATAAATCACCTTGTGTTTTAGTTGATTATACGAAGAGTATAACTTTTAGTTATGTGCAATTAACCTACAAGATCATAAATGACACTTTTTTTAACCTAAAAATAATTAGACTAATATATGTGATTATTAAATAGTGAAAACCTATAGACCACAAAATCATAGTTATGACATCTTGGATACAACTTTCGGTGAAAAAAACTTATAAACATAATCAAAATTGTTAAGGATTATTATTTCCGGATAATCAAGAGTTGCGAGTTCCAGTCTCAGCCAATATATGTAAAATACTATTTGTAGACAGGATAAAAGTTAAAAGACAACAAAATAAGATGTAAGTTAACAATTACGTAAAAAGAATGGCATCATACCAGGCCCATTGATATAAACTATCACAAACCAAATCCCCATATTAGGCCCATCAAACGAAACCATATCCCCAGTTTAGGTTCAAATAACTACAAGATTGGCGACGGTCGCCGCGTTGCCGGCGTGCCTGTTTAGCCGGCCTGTTTATCCGGCTAAATGTTTTTCCAGTGATTGTACGACTGTTAATTTGCTAAATTTCTAATTCAGTCGTAATTCGTTGCATACTATTGTCTGTGTGGTATTTACATTACACTTTTTTTGTATCATAGCTCATACAATAGTTTTTTTTCTTTTAGTGGATTTTTTTAAGAGTTGTAAAGACAAATTATTGTTTAGCCGGATACGGACCCGTTTAGTTTGTCGGTTATAGTGTTAAATTTGGATAGTTACGTTACATTTTCTCTTTACTATACCTTACACAAAATCTGCTTTTCTTTTATTAGAGTTTTTTAAGAGTTTTATGGTAGCATTTGATATACATTGTTTTAAACTTTTGTAACTTTTTCAAAAGATATATATATATATATATATATATATATATATATATATATATATATATATATATATATATATATATATATATTTTTTTTTTATTTTTTTTTTTTTTTTTTATTACTACCTTTGATATACATTTTTTTAATCCAAGACACCCACATGCCATAAAAAAACAAAGATTTAAAGAAATGTTTAGTTTGAGCTTTATAGTTTTGACCAGAATACAGTTTATAACTTGGAACTGATGAATATTAGATGGAAAATTTTAATGGTATACCGTCGATTATTCCTGGAATAGGAAATGTCAGTACATCAAACGGTGAACCCAAAATAAAAATGCAAAACAATGAGACAGAAGTATTCAGCCTTAAATAAAATCATTACACGGCAGTAGCATACAATTGACTATTTTGTTAATTTCTTGGCCAACTGTTCCAAGGTAAACGAAAAAGCATAATTAAAAACAGGGGCCATACCCTGCAAACATGAGATTGAGGAAAATTGTAGCTCCAACCGCAAGTCCAGCTGATTGTCCTATCTGCATTTAAAACCATATATTGTTTCAGCTTGAAAGAAGCTGCCTGACATGGGTTGGACAAAGCATGATGCGCTGCCTCAATTCTTGCATCTGCCAATTGTAAATTTTGTTCACACAGTAAGTGCAAACGATAAATGATCGCGCCCTCTCTTAGTTGATTAAATATAACATTGAAAGTAATATACGCTGCGATTTTTTCAGGTCCAACATACTACCTGAAAATTTCATTTTAAAAAAGTGTAACCAACTACAAAGCAAGCACCCCTGTCCAAATATTAAGCTGCAAGTTCTGACTTGCTTATAGATAAGCGGGTATTATGGTTATAGATCATTTCAAACATGTCAAGTGGGTAATTATTAGATCAAGCACAAACTGTACGTACATAGTTTTTGTACTGATGCAACTTTTGTAGCCATATTTAATACGTTAACTATTTATAAAGTCAAAGAATGATAATGAAAAAACACATCTTTATTTAAAAAAAACAAAATGAACTTTATCCTTGTGGAACAAATGCAGCTACATAACCTCAAAATTCTGCATGAAACTGTACGTACACAGATGGTGTTCAAACAAAAATAGTAATCTACGGATATTCTGTTACTGTCACTTGATAGTAACGACAAAAAATCCTATATTCTCTTTTTTGGGTGCGGCCAACCTAAGCTGACACAAAACCAAGAATGACCCATTTCGACCCGTAAAGAATTATCGAAGTACCTTGGTCGTTACTGGAGCGTTTGAGCTGAGGTTGTCTCATATGTGACGATGGTCTAGCCGCACGATGAGTATCTACAAAATAAAAAGAAAAAAACTAAAAGCCAAGTAAGTTTTTAATCCTGAATGGTATAAAATAAAGAAAGCACCTGCTATCGATAGTTTTCCTATACCTGAGACTTTACAGGCCATAAAAAGTTGTTTAAAAACAAACGGAGCTGTTTAATCTGTGTCCAAACACCCCTAACTATTGTTCATTCCAGTATACACAATAAACGCTAATTGACCATAGTATGAACTATATAACAATATAATATATCGCTTTATGATTAGATACCGAACTTGATATAGAAATGTACATAATAGGATAACTAATCTCTATGAAACATCTGGTTTTGATGTAATCCAAAGTATTCATCTTCTTCATCACAGAAAAATGACCTGATCACTTATGTCATGTATACTGCTTTTGCTTTTGCTTGGGTGCTAATATGGGCATATAGTTGCTATAATTGTTTACAACGATGTAATCAATTTCGTTACCTTAAGTACCTAGGTACCTTGTAATTGATTTCAGTACCTAGGCATCTTGTGTTTGCCCGGACTGGCCCAATCCATTTGCAGAGACATAAGACCACCTACAACAACCAAATTGAGCAAATAATATCGATCAGCAAACCAATTGTTGACAAAGCAAAACAAATAATACACATAAACCAAATCCAGTAGCTGTAAATCTTAATTAAAAACGATGCATAATATGAAACATCGATGCAAGCATAAAGAATTCACACAGACACACACAAATGCCTCACTCACGATTCTTTCCAAATCTCCCATTATGTAACTTTTTTCATCTCTATCAAGGTTTTTCATCCCATTATGTAACTTTTTTAGATAAGCAACTGACCAAATATGCAGCCGTAAAACTATATTTTTAAATTACTAATCTTTTCTTATATTCATAGGTACTTATATTTGTAATTGTTATCTTCTTTCACATATTTCATTTTAACTAATATATCTTAATTTTTGATTTAATGAGTTTAGATTTTGTAATCATCAAAAAGGGGGAGATTGTTGATATAAATAATGCATAAAAACGTTATTAATATTTTTCGATATCCCTACGTTTTGACGATCACAAAATGTAAAAACATTAAACGTAAAATTATTACGTAAACAAGTATTTAGTTACAAATATCATTCCATCCAACAAAATCACTTAAGGTATGAATAAACAAATGTCTAATACACTTTATGATCAAAGGAATTTTTATTTAAACACTACAAAGTTTATAAAATGTTATAAACATCTTATATATTTTTGAAAAACACTTTTGGTAATTAGAGGAAAATGTTTAGTTCATAATAATTTTTAATCTCACACTTTACCTGCACATACAATCAACTTATTTCTTATATAGAAACTTTTAAAAACCTGAAGCCTCAGTGTCCAGGAAAGAAACTGATTCGATGTAACTTGTAAGCGTAAACCAAAGTAATCGAAGAAACCCGTTCACGAACACAATTTGCCACTCTAGGGCTAAAAAAATCCGGTTGTAGCAAGTACTCATTTTTCATAAAATTTTCAAACAAACTAACACATAAAAAATGTTTGTTGTCAAGTCTAATGCATTTAGTAATCGGAGCATACCCGTCTAGAGTATATTGTGTCATGAACTTAAGCGTCCGAATTTAGGCAAATACTCATTGCAGCCAATATGGTTCTATTGATTATGTACGAAGAAAAACCCGTAACTTGCATCTGTTTATATACAAAAGAGTGTGGGGTAGTGTTTGACTAAAGTATCTAAAATCTACTAAATGAAATAATCAAGCAACCTTCTGGTTAACCACATAGTTTCATAAATTTCCCCTTTTTGTCCAATCTACTATTAGGAGCTATTGTTATTGGGACATATGAAACACAACTTAATTGTTAACCCAAGTCTTTTTTTAGGCAAAGATTGAACCAAGGGGTGTGTCAGCAAATTCGGCAAAAGAATACAAACTTTAAAACTCTTTGAAAAGCATGTGATTTCAAAGTGTTTATGAAAAAAAGCTTATCATACAAAGATACACTTGCATATTTTTTTTACCTCATAACTATTAAATAACCAAAACCCATTAATAGAAATGAATGAAATTAGCGTAAACCCATAAGCAAAAAAACAAAGAATACCTTGTATTAATATCAACAGATATATCTGCAACCCATGTAGCCCCTTTCCACTCTAATCATGTTCAACGTTAATGTCAATCAACCTCGTATCGTGACTTTATGCCACACCGCTGCCGCCAACTCCGCAATGTCAGCTTCACATCAGATCTAAGAAAGCCGCTGCAAATTGAGCCCACACTCATTGAATTTGATACACGGATTGATCTGAGGGTTTGGTCTGAGAGAAGGCGGCGCGTATGTATGTGTGTGTTGAACATCCTTTCCTGCATATACGGCAATAAGAATCAGAAACACCGAGGCCGCCTGCAAAAACACACAAAATTTTTATCAGCGTAATCGTTCCGAAACAGATCAGAGAACAGTCAAAAGACACATGTAACAGGTAATGAAAACTAAAACTATGAGTGACTCATAAAACTATAAGTGACTCATTGATAAACGTATAAGAACAAACCCCCGGGCAAAGGAACGGTCAAACGACTGCTGCTTGTAACATCAATTTCAGCTGCAACAATAAGGGCAAAACACAAAGAAACATCTTCAACCACAGGTAATGTTTGCTTACAAACCACATACAAACGAAGTAAATCCTAAAAAAAACCACGATATAATTAGAGTGGAGTGAGTATAGAACAGTGGTACCTTGAGTGGGCGCTAAATTATCAGAACTACATTCATCCATGGTACAACAACCTGATGACGACTGACAGCCATCATGTGTAGTGGATCAGGTTCGTCAATCGTTATACCATTTGACGATTCTTTGCGCAAACAATTCCCAAAGACACTCATATATCATAATCACATAAACATAAACACAAACACATAAAACTACCTAATTACAAATACTAATGGCTACCAACATCCTCATATCATTTTAGCACGAATTGTTATACTAAAATTATCATGATTGTCGTTCTTAACCAAAGCAACAATCAAACTAATGGCTTCAACTTAAATGGTTCATTCTCTAAATTTGACAAATTCTAAACCCCAACACAGTACATAACTTATCGCTTCAAAAGTCTAACTATACTTAATCCAAAACACGTATAAAAAACATAGCAAATAAAAAGAAAAAGAAAGAAACCTGTATTTCTTGGAAGAAAGAAGTTTGTTTTCATCGATCTTACGGCCACCGTTTTCAGTAGTATCACTTGCTCCTTACCATCACTTTCGACAATTTCTTCTCACCTGTTTCAATTTAATTCCCAAAAAGCATTTATTAACTAATTAATAAACCTTAAGAAAATTAATTACAATTAACTCGATATTTGTAGATGATTGCTTATATGTAAATAGAATTATTTAATTGAATGGAAGTAAAAAAAAAGTGGTACGACTTACACTTATCGCAGACCATCGTTAGCTTTTGGGATTTGTTTGGATCTTTAATCTTATATCTCTAAAATCTTTTGCACAAAAAACTTTAATCTTCCCCATCTTCTTCCTCATGTCTGATATGTGGTGTGTTGATGGTACGTTGGGAAAGATTCTGGATCTCCCAATACTTATCTAAAACAGCAACGGGCTACTTAAACAGGCAACGGGCTACTTAAACAGGCCTACACAGCCCAGCAGCTGGGCCGCATTTTTGGCGGGAAAAAAGGGTGCAAAATGGCACCGTATGTCTTTGGTTTTAATATAAACGAGTATGGCTACGGTCCGTCGCGTTGCGGTGGGGCGACGTAGTTGCCTAAAAATTGGGGTGCGATTTTTGAACGGAATATTTGCGTAGAAAAGTTTCGTTACTTATTTTGGGTTCTTTAATTTGATTTGTTATTTTTGTATGTGTGTTTCGCTTATAATTTCGGTCTATTGGAGAAGATGCATATAAGCTAAAAGAAAAA
>LBNU01013825.1:20632-36193 GCA_014162995.1 Artemisia annua
ATCGGCTAAACCTAACATCTTTAATTAGCACACAAGATATGGGGTGAAACAAGCTGATGGGAACGAAAGGCCACAAGTACCTTCGATGAGCTTTAAAGAGAACCACTACTCCACGTATGGTAACTAACTTCTAAATAAACACTATCATATCTCATTCTCCGCATTTTGAAAATATTGGGTGTATTTTATTTTGGGCTTAATTTATATAAGCGAACGATCCATTAGTTTGTTGGGTATGTTTATTGTCGGTTGCTGTTGTATCTCATTGGTTTGCATATTTTCCAATGAATTTTGATGACCTGGTATGCCTTGTCTCTGACAAAACTTCTTGCTGACATTTCCGCTACATGCATTCGATGTAGTATCTTGGGATACAGGGTTTTTTCTTTTCAATGTTGCAGAAGCAACATCCATTTGGTCACCATCCAGGTACGGATCCAAATACGGCTGATTACGACGAATAGCCTTTTGTTTTGTTTTCATATTTACGTACGTTGCTTACTTAGGGTTGTAAAAGTGGATGTATATAACAGGTATAATATATGTACAATTATGGCATGCAAATATATGGACAGTATGATAGCAACATCAATACTAAAGCATGCAACAATGGAAGAATGAAGTAAGCATGCAAAGCAACCTGGCAACAACTAAAAGGCAAACAAAAAAGCAAAATACAAAGTAGAGATGAGAAGTATAAATACCTTTTCAAACGAAAACGATTCTGCTAATGATGTAGCTCTTTGTGATTTGCTTTCCTTCGTTATTTTTCTTCTGTTGGTTGTTTTTTTTTTTTTTTTTTTTTTTTTTTTTTTTTTTTTTTTTTGTTTTTTGTTTTTTGTTCTTTGTTAAGGCAAAGTAGTGCAATGTATATGAACATAGGATTGAGAAGCTTCTACATTGGGAAGCCAAAATTGTACATGTATTTGGTAGAGCAGAAAGAATCTCAGCCACAAATAAGTAAAACCATTAGTAGATTGTTGACACATAGCCACATCCGTGCACTGTATAAGTCTAAGACTGGTATTTTTTTTACATAATACACCGTATGTTACAAACCGACATAACTTTTTTCATATTGGGCCAGAAACAACAGCTGGGCCACTGGACCCATAACAGGCCAAAAAAATGGTGGTAGACCATGTAGATGACACGGCGTCGTTTCAAACGACATTTAATATATATATTAACTATAATGTGACCCAAGAATCAACACAAAACAAACACACTAATACACTATCACCATTAAAATTTTAAAATTAACTTCAGAAAGTTTTTATTTTAACAATGTAATTTGATATACATGATTTTAACAGTAATAACTACAAAGTTTTACTTATAAAACAAAGTTATGGAAATATCAAATATGTTAAAAGGTTCGCGTAATTATGGATAGATGCTAATGATATCACTTGGCGTATCAACTTGTAATTTTGTAAACACCCTCTCAAGCTTTTAATCTTTTGAAAACGTTTGTGTAAATATGGTTGGTGTAAAAATGTTTATTCACTTAAAGGAATACTTTTCTGTTTCAAAATAGTGTCTTGTTTTGAAGTTTTGAAATCTTTATTTTTCAACTTTAATCTTAAATATTTTTATTTGTGTTATATAATACTTGATTAATTAAAAAAAAAAAAAAAAAAAAAAAAAAAAAAAAAAAAAAAAAAAAAAAAAAAACTTTTTTTGAAACGGATGAAGTAGCAAATAAGCAATAAATCACTTGTAGACACCCTCCAACATATACTCTCTTGACCCATATTGTCAAAATATAAACTCAAAAGTATGTAATGGACACACATGTAATATTATTTTCTTGTTCTTTAGGTCCCGATCCGATATACGTTTTTCCCAATTATGCGTAACTACTTTGAAAAAGAAATTGGACATGATAATTTGATTATGTTACAAACTTTATTATACTTAAAAAAATGTCCACCGAAATGATGATGGGGTTGTTTTTTATTTTAGTAATCACGCCCGATTGTAACATATGGAATCATGCATCCTCCCACGGATCATTTGACATTTGACACCATCATGAAAGTGTTTTCAATTGACCTCACTTTTTGGTCACACAAATGTCACTAGCCATCAATACATTTGATACTTACTCTAATGCAAATTGTACAACTAATTGTGAACTGAGTCAGTATATCCAAAATATTGTTTATCTTTCATTGCATCTTGTACATTATCATAATCACGTAAAAATATCTTGTTAGAAAATCATATGAAATGATTTATAGACAATATATTAATAGTCTTACAAGTTTACAATCATTTCATATATATTGCTTAGAATTAGTTAGTACAGATTAACTTTATACTGCTAGATGTATATTTTTATGTACAAGTCATTAAACTTTTGATATTTCTTGATAGGTTTAGCCATTTTGTATTTTGGGATCTAAAATAATTTTCACATGATTAAATATTTTATGAGTTAATTAATAGTAATGACAAATTATACTTCTAACATAATATCAAGAGCAAAAATCCTTTTCAAAAAGGAAAATGATTGGCATGCCTAAATAGCATGACTAATTTTATGTCTAATCCACTCAATGTATGACAAGTGGAGCATGATGTTTCTCTCTCTTCATGATATCCTTTGATTATTCCAAGTGTGATCATCTAATTGTTAGGCATGAAATTAGGCATGCTCCTTCTTCTCATCCCTCTTCATCTGACAAACTAATCCCGTTTAAAGTCACGAGTATTACAAATAATGTATCAGTAAAGTTAAACCAAGTGAAGATGAACTATAATTCTTGGAGTTCATTCTTCAATATTCACTTTCATAGTATCGGGCTCAAGCATCACATTGAAAGTGCCACTCCTAGTTTCTACGGATTATGATTGGGGTAGTTTGGATGACCTAGTTAAAATATGGATTTTAGGTACGTGCTCTTAATCTCTACAAGACAAAATTGTGACTACTCCGGGTACTGCTAAGGATTTATAGGATCATATTAAGGATCTTTTCCACGACAATGAAGACGCACGGGCAATCACTCTTGACAATCAACTTCGGTCTATCAAAACAGGTAACCTTTCAATTAATGCTTATTTCTCTCAAATACAAAGTATGGCGGATCGTTCGAAAAACCTAAGTGGAACAGTTTTGGAATTTGGTTATTTGTACTTTAAATGGGCTAGATTATCATTATAAACACATTGTTAAAATCATACGTCACACTAAGCCTCTTCCAACATTTGCTACCACTAAAAATATACTCCTTTTGGAAGAGAGTGAACTTAACGAGGAAGGATCTGTGGAAAAAAAAAACCATGCTGACGCCTCACCCTCGTCCCCTACAATACTTTTGGCACCTAATAATAATAACGGGAACCAGACCAATAATTCTATATCAAACTATAGGGACAAATAGCCAAACGTAGTCTCACTTTTGTAACCATTTTCCCAAACGAACGCGTCAATTTGGGGATAGGTGCAAATTTATTCACGACCATAGATAACGTTTTAACTTGGGAATACCATCTGGGAACACTTGTAGGTATTGAATGGTAAATGGTAGTAACACCATGTCTAACTCAAAATTTACTTGGTGCAATCCCACTCCATATAGTGTTCAGGTACATTCCCTCAATAGTCCACCTAACTGGTTAAAATCAATGGTCCAACTGCAACCTAACAACCCACTGTTACCGACCAACAAGTTGCCCTTTTGGCCTAACAAACCCGACATGCGTCTCTCGCCCAACAGGCTCAAATTCCGGCTGTAACCCAATAGGCCAACCTGGCCCAGTAGTCGGTTGTGTTGGCGCAGCAGGCCCACTAGACTCATGCGTCCATATTTCCAGACCTGTCCATTGGTTATCGGACCCATTATTAGTCCACAACAGCAGGAATGTTAGGCCCAGCTCCCGCTTTGCTCCCAACTCAAGAAATTGTGCTTTCGAGTGCTTTTAGCACCATGACTTTCCAAGATCCTACATGAAATATGGATACATGTGTTTCTTCTTACCTCAACTCACATATAAGTAATTAAGTACTGTTTATAATCATTGTTTATATACGTTTGTTTGTGTTGGCGATGGTAAATCCATACCCATCACCAACACTCGCCATAGTTTCTTTCCTTCTCTTAATCGTCCTTTACATTTATATAATGTTCTAGTCACCCCTAAGATAATCATATATGTTATTTATGTTCGTCAATTCACTAGAGATAATAATTGTGGTGTTGAATTTGATGTCTTTTGTTTCTCTCTGAATGATTTCTTAACCCGCCATATCCTCCTAAAATGTGATAGTTCTGGAGATCTTTACCCGGTTAGCCAACCTTCTCCTATTCCTCATGTTTTGCTTCATGTGCGTCCTAGAACCCTACAGTCCAATCTGGTCCACTCAACCCTACGTCTTCTCCAACACATAGCCCAATTCCTAGTACAACTCCTAGCCTAACACCTAGCCCCCACCACACCACTCCACAACCTACTACACAATCCACGACCCAGCCTACTTTGGCCCATCCGACCCCTACTCCATCAATTACACCCACACCCTAACCAGTTTCTCCGGCCCCTACTCCATCAATTGCACACACACCCTAACCAGTTTCTCCGCCCATTACTTCTCCAGCACATAATCCTCCCACCTGGACTCACCCTATGGTCACACATTGTTAAAATCGTTTTAGCTCAAGGTTTGTTAGACCTCATCTAAGGATTAAACAATAATAATGATTAGTTACACGATACGCAGCGGAATAAACAAAACATCATTATTATTGCTACAAGGTTTTTTCGTCATCATCTCTAACACTAACAAACACCAACAACCCCAATGCTACGTGATCAAGTGTAGCACGGTTACATCTTAACAGGAATCATAAAGATCCTTGGGGCTTAACACAAACGCAATAGTCTAGGCGTTTACAGAACTTACGCCCTAGACACACACACGCTTTCCTGGACTTTACATTATGACACACTTAATTAAACCAATTCCTTGTATCTTTTTATATAATAGAGATACTAGGGTTACAAAGAATAAACTAGAATAATAAAAGATACGTAGTAATCTTTTCCTTTTGTGAAGTTTCTTCCTTTGTCTCCATAAATCGCTCATGTTTCACATGTTTTGTCTTATCAACTTAATTGTAATTCCCAACAATCTTCCCCTAGTTGATAATGACAAAACCAATAAGCATGAACTTCCCCTAAAGTTAATATGTCATGAAACACGTGACTTCCCCTTACACCATGCATATCATCAAGGATCTTCAAGCTGCAATCTTGTAAATCTTCTTCCCCTTTTTGTCATCATCAAATAGGGGACAAAAGTAAGCAACCTTGATCTTCACAACCACGAATCAATATTACATGTCCAATCCATCTTTCCAATGTTTCAAAGTCGCCCACCATTAAGTTTTCCGCATCTAAAAATGTACTTGAAACAGTAGAAAGCAAAACTAGCAGTAGTAATAACAACTAGCAGTGGTAAAAACCTTCACCTTGAATGATGCATGTAGATGGTTAAACATTTAATCAATAAGCTTCCCCTGAAACCCATATGTTAACCATGTGAATCTCCAATTCTATAGGTTATATGTAATGATGAAGAAAACTAACCATTACCAATTCAATGCTGAAGTAGAATAAACCAACCTTGTGTCTTATATCTTGTACTAAAACTGACTTCGAACGTATACTTAACGTATAAGGAGATCGCAATCT
The DNA here is from genome assembly GCA_014162995.1 of Artemisia annua. Taxonomy (NCBI): domain Eukaryota; kingdom Viridiplantae; phylum Streptophyta; class Magnoliopsida; order Asterales; family Asteraceae; genus Artemisia; species Artemisia annua. Next base: position 26,336 of record LBNU01013825.1, read on the forward strand.
CTTGACAATAAACACTGAACACAATAACGTAACTCCTTCAAGTGTTTGTCAATTCGTAGTCTCCTGAACGAACAAACAAGTTACCTCATGCTGAAAGGTATGATAAATAACAACCTTGAAAAATTCCACTTCATCATCAAATAAGCAACAAATAATCCTCTTTACCAATAAGACAAAACATGTGAAACATGAGCGACTTATGGAGACAAAGGAAGAAACTTCACAAAAGGAAAAGATTACTACATATCTTTTATTATTCTAGTTTATTCTTTGTAACCCTAGTATCTCTATTATATAAAGAGATACAGGGAATTGGTTTAATTAAGTGTGTCACAATGTAAAGTCCAGGAAAGCGTGTGTGTGTCTAGGGCGTAAGTTCTGTAAACGCCTAGACTATTGTGTTTGTGTTAAGCCCCAAGGATCTTTATGATTCCTGTTAAGATGTAACCGTGCTACACTTAATCACGTAGCATTGGGGTTGTTGGTGTTTGTTAGTGTTAGAGATGATGACGAAGAAACCTTGTGGCAATAATAATGATGTTTTGTTTATTCCGTTGCGTATCGTGTTACTAATCATTATTATTGTTTAATCCCTAGATGAGGTCTAACAAACCTCGAGCTAAAACGATCTTAACATGTGGTATCAGAGCCAAGGAGCTCATAATCGTGGGATTAAACAAGGTTTGGTTTGTCGAAGATGGAAGAAAAATTCGAATTTGTTTCAATTTTCGTAACTCACTGCAGGACAGTTTTCAAGCAGCGATTTCTCCTTCGTTAACCGTTGGATTGGGCTGAAATTTCTACTGGAGCTTCTCTACATATCATGGAAGAGTTCCACCGGAGGGATCGTCGTTCTGAATTCTCAGTAAAAATATTTGGTGTCTCAAAGTCTGCTGTAGAAAAGTATTTGTAAGTTGATTTTTAGGGTTTTTATGATATCAAACTTCATTGATTTCGTTTTCTACTGAGTTGATTCATTATGGAAGTTGGTTATAAGTTTTTTGGTGTCTATAATTCATGAAAGAAAGCAACATTTAAGTCAATTCGAATGTTAGGGTTTCAATACAGAATAAGGGTTTGTTCTTAAACTGTTCTAAGATTGATATGAAGGTCTGATGTATTCAGTTGCTGTTGTTTGTGAATTTATTGTTGTGATTCTGATATACAGAATAACAACGTGTTACCTAATTGTAAAAAGGATCAAAGACACCTTTGATCTTAGAGGTATCAAACTAGTTCTAGGCGTTTATAATGAAACACGCCCTAGAACACACACACACACACACACCTTTCTGATATTTACATTGTGGAAGACACTTAATTAAACCAATTCCCTGTATCTCTTTATATAATAGAGATACTAGGGTTACAAAGAATAAACTAGAATAATAAAAGATACGTAGTAATCTTTTCCTTTTGTGAAGTTTCTTCCTTTGTCTCCATAAGTCGCTCATGTTTCACATGTTTTGTCTTATCAACTTAATTGTAATTCCCAACACACATGCCAAAGTTGGCATGGTTAAGCCCAATCCTTGTTCATGGACATACTTCTCATATTTTTCCTACTACTAAGTCTCCCTCTATTGAGTTATCTGATCCTAATTGGCGAAATGCTATGTTCGATGAATATAATGCTTTCTTAAAAAACAAAATTTGGGTTCTTGTTCTAAAACCACCAAATGTTAACGTGGTTCAGTCTATGTGGTTGTTTCGACAAAAATACCATGTTGATGGTTCATTAAACAAGTGCAAGGCCCATCTTGTGGTTAACAGGCGTAGTCAGTAGTTTGGTATTAATTATGATGATACGTTTAGTCTTGTTGTTAAACTGACAACTATTCATATTGTCCTAAGTCTTGTAGTATCTCGGAACTGGCATATTCATCAGCTTGACGTTAAGAATGTTTTTTCTTAACGGCCACCTTTCCGATATGGTTTATATGTATAATCCACCGTGATTTGCGGATGCTTGCTTTCCTCATTATATTTTCCGATTACAGAGGTATTTATATGGGTTGAAATAAGCACCTTGATTTGTCGTTTTTCAAGCGGTGAAGCTTATAAACTCGGATCGTTGTCCCAACGAGGGTTAAATTGATCTTGTCACTCGAGTCGTGAGTTATGTGAGATGAATAAGTTTGAAAGATGAGATTTGGATTTTATTTACACTACGAAAACTAGTTTGAAACTTAAATGAAATGATGAACGAGATTAAATGAAATAAGTTGAACAAGAAAAGAAAACATAAGTCTAGATTAAACGAAAGAGAAATGAAATTAAATCTACAAAATATAAAAGGAAGTAAAAAGTAAAATGTTTTTGGAAATTTGTTTTTAATTAACTAAAAGAAAAGTTAAACTAAAGAAATGATAAAAGATTTAACGTTCTAAGATTTAAACTAATGAGAAAAGAAATTAAGCGAAGTTAAATAAAACTAAAAAGGTTTTAAGAAATTTTGACGGAGTTCCGTTTAGGAATAAACGAAACAAACACCTCACTCGATGAGACGATGAGGTAAAGTATAGCCTAGCTCGGCTTAGGAAAAACAAATGAAACTCGTACTAAAAAAAATTCAAACAATACTCGCTACCTAGTGAACCAAACTCGCTAACACCTATACTCGCAAAGAAAAGTACAAACTCGCTAAAAACAATAGAACCAAACTCGCTATTTCTAACCTAAAACTCAAACTCGCTGAAAACAAATTATGATACTCGCTAGGTCTCACATGTCATACTCGCTAACCTACCTTTGATACTCGCTAGGATCTAGAGCAAACTCGCTAGAACAGAAAAAATGATACTCGCTAGGACATGGACCATACTCGCTAACCTACTAGCCCTACTCGCTAGAATAAACAACTTACTCGCTGGAAATACTTTGATACTCGCTAGATAAGAATACAAATGATCCCAACTCGCTAAACCCTAAAAACCATACTCGCTAGACACAAAAATTAGGCTGGAACATTTTTTTAACTTGAAACCAATGATTAAAATTGATAAAATCCAATAAAAACTTAATAAGGGACAAGTTTAAGACACTAAATAAGCTACTAATAAGCCACGACACCAAAACCAAGCCCTAACCCATTCTACAAACCATTCGAATACAAGGACACATGCAAAGGTGGTAACACTTATAAAAGCTTGTAAAGATTATTATGACACGAAATTAAGCTCAAAAGAGATTTAAAGATTGCAAAGAAATATTAAGATGAAGAGAAAAATAAGCTAAGAAAAGTTTTAAGACATGAATAATAACTTGCATAAAATAAAACTTACCCTAATACACAAAATAAACTAAGACTAACCAAAAAAACTAACTAGACTCCTCACAAATGAGGCTAGGGGGTTCTATTTAAAGGAGCCAAGGAGGCTTCCTTGTTTACATCGTGTACACTTTGCCCCCTAGGCTTTTTGCGTTCATGAAAACTACACATAAACTTCTATTACAAAGCTACTAAACTTTCTAAGAATTAAACTTAAGTCCTTGTAACTTGAGGTAACGTGTTGACGAGCTTTCCAAAGGTCTTCAAAGGACTTAAAAGTGATCACTAGCTCGAATTTGCGAAGCTTATCTTGATAATTATCTTTGAGCTTCAATTAAGCGTCTCTTTTATTTTTCTTGAGCCTTTAAGAAATAAATTCGTCGTCACGGGCTTTTCTTAAGTAAATTTCATCATTGGCTTGACTTTAAGACTCTTTTCCACATCTCGTGCTCGTTTTAGGCTTTTTGGTTGATTTTGTATGTCGTTTTTGCAATATCCTTACCTGCACAGTCACAAACACAAAAACACTATATCTTTGGCGTTTAACGTTAGTTTTTGGTCTTTTAAGGTCTGAAAATGGTGAATAAAAGGTATGTGAATAAGCACATACCAAAATCCCCCAGACTAAGGTATTGCGTGTCCTCACGCAATGTAATCACGTCACGCTTTAGAGATAAATAATTTCACACCTCTCTTTACTAACTTTGAAAAGTAGCAAAACGTTCAAGAGAGATACGAAATCATTTATTCCCTAAAACGCCCCGGTTTTCCATTTTTGACTATGTACATCATATATTACACTACTTTAGCTTATGACGGTGTGCTTGACTTTCATTATCTTTCAATAACGATTAAGGGTCATAGAGCAAGAACACGATTCATAGAAAAGTGACCGATTGGATAAAATTCATCGTCCCTGATTTTTCACAAGCCCCCAAACTAAGCGTAAAAACGGATCATTGTTTAATTACAAGTTAGATGCCAACGCTACTCATGGAAGTTACTCGTGTACCGCTTGCTCCCATTTTCCTATTTTTGTATCTCATTATTTTATTTTTGTGAGAGAAATGAATTTCTTCATAAGCATCTCGTTTCATAGTTTTTAGTCCGATAAAGATACCAAATTCATACGCTAAGTAGTTATCGATCTTCTCTTAAGAAGGTTTGCAAGAGAAATGTGGTCCACATCAAGGATATTGGATACATACAAAGACTTTGGAATACATCAAAAATAGACATAAGTTGGCGAGTACATTTCACGTGCACCTCATGCGTCCGATCTAGGATCGTAACATGCACCTCACGCGCGACCAACTTTAGTCTTAACACTAGAACTCATGATCCATAAATCTTCAACATACATCCTTATTCTTTCTTTTCTTTTTCTTTTTCTTTTCTTGATACTTTTTTTTTTTTTTTTTCTTTCTTTTTCTTGCCTTAGTAACTTCTCAACTCCGAACCTTCACGGTTTCAGTCCAAGACCTACCGCCAACTGCTAGGGTTGGAATCTAGGATCCAAGGTCCGATCTCAATCCGAAGTCTTAAAGCACCTTAGCTCATACATAACAACGGGCTTTTGGGTAGCTCCGAAACCACATGCGTACTACGCTTATTCAACGATATACAATACAACTCAATTGACGTGTATCCATGATGTGTACCCAATTTCCCAAGCAAAGATTCTCTTAAGAAGATAAAGAACTACTCATCGGCTAAACCTAACATCTTTAATTATTTTGCACATATATGGGGTGAAGCAATTTTGTGGGAACAAAAAGACATGAGTACCTTCGATGAGCTTTAAAGAGATCCAACTACTCTATGCTTAGCATCTAACTTCTAAAGAAACTCTATCATTTCTCGTTCTTCGCAAATTTAAAATCCCAACTAATGAGATCCGCGAATGCTTAGCCATAATCATTTTTAAAGATTATTTTGGTTAAGGGAGACAAGCTAGGGCTCAACACGCCCGGATCAAGTCAAAATTTTTATTCTCACTCTTACCTAGTAGGAAAGTCAAACATGGTGTCAAAACTTTTATTCTATTTTTGCATAATTTTTAATTTTTTCTCATTTTTTCTTTGAAATTTAAAAAAAAAAAATTCAATTTTTTTGTGGTTTTTTGAGGAAAAACGGGGTTGCGTAAGTAAACAGCAATGGTGAAAGTGCTAGGTCAATCAAATCGAAGATTCACCCCCCCAGACTAAAGATAAACATTGTCCTCAATGTTTCCAAGGTAAGGGTAATCCTAACAATAAATCTAAGGCCGTTTTTTAAGTATGCCAAAGATACCATTAGTCGATAAGATTTTGGATATATTGATTTCCAAGCAAGCATCAATACATGGGACTCGAGTGGAGATGAGACGAACCACGAGCACGAGAGTCATCATGAATTGGGGAAATCTACACAAACACAAACAACCAAGCAAACACAAGATTGGAAGAGGTCGCCCTCCTCGCGTTACTTATTAGAAACTAGAAAGCATAGATGGATAAGCATGGGGTGCCTCCCACGAAGCGCTTTGTTTTTTTATCACCGAGTCACTTAGCTTGACTCGATCCCCGAATTACTTGTCCTTGGGAAAAGTCTGGAGATCCGGGACAACCAAAGATGGTATGTCCCCTCCAAAGTAATGCTTCAAACGATGACCGTTTACCTTGAAATTTGGCCCATTTTGTTGAGAAAGTTCAATTGTGCCATATGGAAAAACTTGGGCAACGGTAAACGGTCCAGACCAACGGGACTTAAGTTTTCCAGAAAAGATTTTCAACCTTGAGTTAAAAAGCAAAACTTGATCACCGACATTAAAAACACGATTTTTGATTTTTGAATCATGAATCCGTTTGGTTTTCTCCTTATAAATCAAAGAATTTTCATATGCTTGATCACGGAGTTCATTCAATTCATTCAACTGGATTTTTCGGTGATCACCCGCGGTTTTTAAATCATAATTTACATGTTTTAGGGCCCATTAGGCTCGATGCTCTAGCTCAATCGGAAGATGACATGCCTTTCCATACACAAGCTTGTAAGGGGTACAACCGATTGGTGTTTTATAAGCTGTGCGGAAGGCCCAGAGTGCATCATCTAACTTGTCCGACCAATAAGAACGATTTTCAGCCACTGTCCTTTCCAAAATCCTTTTTAAACCACGATTCGACACCTCGACTTGGCCACTAGTTTGTGGATGATAAGCGGTACTGAGTCGATGGGTAACACCATATTTGGACATAACTTTTGAAAACTGGTCATTACAAAAATGAGTACCACGGTCACTGATGATAGCTCGAGGTGTACCGAATCTGGCAAACAAACTTTTCAAAAATTTTACAACCACTCGGGCGTCGTTAGTTGGGAGAGCTTTGGCTTCGACCCATTTAGACAAATAATCGACCGCCACGAGGATGTATTTGTTTCCTTTTGAAGATGGAAATGGTCCCATGAAATCGATCCCCCACACGTCAAAGATTTCGCAAACTTGGATGGAGTTTTGAGGCATCTCATCCCGCTGCGAAATTTTTCCTTGTCGTTGGCACGCGTCACAAGACTTCACCAGGTCCTGTGCATCGCGGTAGATCGAAGGCCAGAAGAAACCGGAGTCAAAAACTTTTTTAGCAGTAAGATTGGCACCATGATGTCTCCCTGTGGGGCCATTGTGGCATGCCATCAAGATAGCTTCGGCCTCTTTTCCATGGACACATCTCTGAATGATTTGGTCGGCACAAACACGGAACAAATAAGGGTCTTCCCAAAAATAATGTTTGACATCTTTGAAAAATTTCTTTTTGGCCTGGGATGACATCCCTTTTCTGATGAAATTCCCCGCATGGTAGTTTGCAAAATTGGCAAACCATGGGGTACTAGAATCACAAAGTGACACACTCTCAAGTGTCTCGAGAGGAAATGAGTCATTAATATCCTTTTTTCTCGAGAACACCTTGATGAGGATTTTTAAGCCGGGACAAATGGTCAGCGGCTAGGTTTTCTGCTCCTTTCTTGTCGCGGATCTCGACATTAAATTCTTGGAGCAAAAGAACCCATCTCATTAATCTGGACTTGGCATCTTGTTTGGTCATCAGGTATTTGAGGGCTGAATGGTCCGTATACACTATGCATTTCTTTAAAAGAAGATATGATCGAAATTTTTCAAAGGCATAAATTACTGCCAACATCTCTTTTTCAGTTGTGGTGTAACGAAATTGGGCACTATTCATTATTTTGCTTGCATAGTGTATAGGCCGAAAATATTTGTCCTTGCGTTGCCCCAGGACCGCCCCGATTGCATAGTCACTAGCATCACACATTAACTCAAAGGGCAAATCCCAGTCGGGGGCAACTAAAATAGGAGCCTCCGTCAACTTCTTCTTAAGGGTATTAAAAGCATCAATGCATTCATTGGTAAAATTAAACAGGGCATCCTTTTCTAAAAGGTGGGTCAATGGTCGGGCTATTTTTGAAAAGTCTTGTATGAAACGTCTGTAAAAGCCAGCATGACCGAGGAAACTTCGAATTCCCTTGACGGTCGTGGGATGAGGTAGTTTTGCGATAACATTAACTTTCGCTCTGTCCACCTCAATCTCGGCTTTTGAGATTTTATGGCCGAGGACTATACCCTCTTTAACCATAAAGTGACACTTCTCCCAATTCAGAACTAGGTTAGTGTCTTCACACCTTTGGAGCATTTGTTCTAAATGGGAGAGACAAGACGAAAATGAGTCACCATAAACAGAAAAATCATCCATAAAAACCTCCATTGTCTTCCCGATCATGTTTTGAAAAATAGCGGTCATACATCTCTGGAAGGTGCCTGGAGCATTGCATAAGCCAAAGGGCATACGTCGATAGGCAAACGTCCCATAAGGGCAAGTAAAAGTGGTTTTCTCTTGATCGGGAGGATCAATGGGAATTTGAAAATAGCCAGAAAAACCATCAAGAAAACAATAGAACTCATTTCCTGCAAGTCGTTCAAGCATTTGGTCCATAAATGGAAGTGGAAAATGGTCCTTTCGAGTAGCCTCGTTGAGCTTTCGATAATCGATGCAAACTTTCCAACCGGTAACAAGACGTGTAGGAATAAGCTCGTTATCTTCATTCGTCACGACAGTCATACCACCCTTCTTTGACACACAATGGACCGGGCTAACCCATGAGCTATCAGAAATTGGGTAGATCATTCCAGCATCAAGGAGTTTGATAACTTCATTCTTGATCACTTCATGGATTTTGGGGTTCACCCGTCTTTGTGGTTGAATGGAAGATTTAGAATCATTTTCAAGCAAGATTTTGTGGGTGCAAAAGCGAGGGTCTATGCCCTTGATGTCAGAAATTTTCCAAGCAATGGCATTTTTATGCTTCTTAAGAACATCAATGAGACGAATCTTCTCCTCATCTTTAAGATCTTTAGAAATGATGACAGGGTATTTGTCGGGTTCTTCAAGAAAAGCATATTCGAGATGAGGAGGTAGGTCCTTGAGCTCGAGCTCAGGAGGATCGGACTTTTTGATTTCTTTGACTTCTTCAATTTTCAAATCAGCTGGAGGGGGAGAAGATGACGGATCTTCGTTTAACAATTTTTCAAGCAAGAGAATATCCCCCTCGGGATCAAAATCAGCAGCATCATCAATTTCCGGAGAAACTGAATCACTAGAAAGACAAGCTTCGATCTCTTCCAAAATGAAATCACTTCCTTCAAACGGAGTAAGGGAAGGGGAAGAGTCGGCAACAATCGGTTCAGAAGAAGGAGTGGGATTGCCACTTGAAGAATTTTGTGAAAAACCGAGTATCTGTTGAGAATACTCATCAGAAACTTCATCAATGACATCGATTTTGTTGATGGTCATGCAATCATCGGTGGAGGAATATCTTGCTGTTTGGTCTAAGTTAAACGTGACTGCTTCATGACCATCTCGCAAGGTAATCTCTTCGTCGTACACATCAATCAAAGCACGACCCTCTTGAGGAAACCTCTTCCGAGAATGAGAGGAACCCTTGGATCGGGATCGAAATCGACAACAACAAAATCAGCCGGAAAGTGAAATTTTCCCACATTGATGATGACATCCTCGGCTATACCTTGAGGACGAGAGGTAGAACGGTCGGCAAGCTCGAGTGTCATACGTGTAGGAGTCAAAGCGGGTAAAGACAACTTCTGCCAGACGGATAACGACATAAGGTTAATGCTAGCAACTAAATCGGCTAAGGCGAAGCATTAAACTATTCCGGGAAAATTACATGGAATCAAGAACTTGCCGGGGTCTTCAAGCTTTTCGGGAAGCTACTTAAGGAGCACCTCCGAGCAATTCGCATTCAAGGGTGTAGTCGACATTTCATACAATTTATCTTTATTATTCAACAAGTTTTTAAGCATTGATGAAAACTTTGGCATTAACACAACAGCATCAGCAAGACTCAAATCAAAGCGAATGTCTTGAAACATCTTAAAAAACTTTTCCTTAATTATGTCATTTTTATCTTGACGTTTTTGCTCATTTAGACGAAAAGGATAAGGAAGATTAGTTTTAAGTGGTTCATCTTGTTCAAAAACAATTTTCTCTTTTCCTTTAGTCACATTAGCATTTTCATTT
>LBNU01013826.1:6812-21541 GCA_014162995.1 Artemisia annua
TAAAGAGGAAATTAAATCAATTGAGAAAGTTGATGAATTTCCCGAGGTCGAACTCAAGGAGTTACCGCCTCATCTTGAGTATGCATTTTTGGAGGGTAACGATAAATTACCCGTCATAACTGCTAAAGACTTGAAAGATGAGGAAAAGACTGCTCTCATAAAGGTCTTGAAGTCACACAAGCAAGCAATTGCTTGGAAACTCTCCGACATAAAGGGTATTAACCCTGAATTTTGTACACACAAGATTTTAATGGAGGATGACTTCAAACCAGCAGTCCAACAACAAAGAAGGGTTAATCCAAAAATTCATGAGGTGATTAAAAAAGAGGTTCTCAAACTTCTTGATGCCGGATTGATTTACCCTATCTCGGATAGTCCTTGGGTTAGTCCCATTCACTGTGTTCCTAAAAAGGGTGGCATAACTGTTGTCACAAACGAAGAAAACGAGTTAATTCCAACTCGATTGGTTACGGGGTGGTGAGTCTGCATTGACTATCGCAAACTAAATGAAGCCACCCGTAAAGACCATTTTCCTCTCCCCTTCATGGACCAAATGCTCGAGAGATTAGCAGGAAACGAGTACTATTGTTTTCTCGATGGTTTTTCAGGTTATTTTCAGATCCCCATTGATCCGAAGGATCAAGAAAAGACCACCTTTACATGCCCATACGGAACTTTTGCCTATAGACGTATGCCTTTCGGTTTATGTAACGCTCCTGGCACGTTCCAAAGGTGCATGATGGCCATATTCTCCGACATGATCGGTAAAACTATGGAGGTTTTTATGGATGACTTCTCAGTCATTGGGGATTCGTTCCAATCATGTCTATCCCATTTAGACAACATGCTTAAGCGGTGTGAAGACACCAATCTCAGTCTGAATTGGGAGAAGAGCCATTTTATGGTCAAAGAGGGCATTGTCCTCGGCCATAAGATTTCTAAGAACGGGATTGAGGTCGACAGAACAGAAGTTGATGTTATTGCCAAGCTGCCTCATCCCACCACTGTCAAAGGTGTCAGGAGTTTCCTTGGTCATGCCGGATTCTATCGTAGATTCATACAAGATTTTTCTAAAATCGCCCGGCCCATGACTCATCTTCTCGAGAAAGATGCTCCTTTCATCTTTTCTCCCGAGTGCATTGAAGCTTTTCAGACTCTGAAGAAAAAGCTTACGGAAGCACCCATCTTAGTTGCCCCCGATTGGGACCTACCTTTTGAACTCATGTGCGATGCAAGTGATTTTGCTATAGGTGCGGTCTTGGGGCAACGAAAAACAAAACACTTTCAGCCTATACATTATTAGATACATGTACAATATTGACATATTGATTTAACCGGTTACATATTTGAGTGTGTAAATAGAAAATTGCACTGTGCAAATTATCACTATTTTAGTATAAAAGATCATCCCATAATTAAATCAATCATTATAATACTGCAACATTTCAGAAAAATCAGTACTTATGCATACTAATTAAACTTGTAACATTAGACATGCTAATAATCTTTAAACTGTGATAGCATTGAATGATTAACAATTTAAAAGAAACCTAAATACAATCAATTGAAGTCATGATTCTGATACTTGAATTGGGCTGTCCTTGAATTGGTCTTTTGGTAATAATAATATCTTGCAACCAATCATCGCATCTGAACTAGAGTTGGGCCAGTAAACATTTCATCCAACAAGGAACCTAATGAACAACAAGTCAACAATCAAGTGATCAACTACAACTTTGTTTTGCTACTTACAGATAAACATTGCTCATGGAGGGGTGAAAAACCAACAAAATATATACATGTTGCCCTCCATTATTCAATAAAGAGGTTAGCCCCATTATATACTTTGATGTAGACTGCCTGCAACATTAGAGTGCGTTTAGTTGGAGAAGAAAAAATTCTTTTGTATAGTTTTGTAAAAATTTGGAAGGAAAACTTATCTCCACAAAATACTTGAAAATATAAAAAACGCGTTTAGTTGATGTTTGTATTTTCTATTTTGTTGGAAGTTGTTAGCATTATATAAGCTAAGGGCTTATATTGTAATTATTGTATTCTTGTTTTTCTTTGTTTTATTTGTTATAACAGGTTTTAATAAAGGTGAGGGACTTAAGTTGGAGAAGTTTAGAAGATCAAGGTTTATTCAGTCAAGTTTGAAGACTCAAGTCAAGACTAATGTCAAGGGCTATATAAGCTCCTCTTATCTCTCATTCTCATTAGTTTTTAGGTTTCACTGTGTGCCGTTTATACACAGTTGTATCTCTCTAGTTGTTAGTATTCTGTTTGTAAATCTTTCTTTTCTTTTGTGTTGTAAAACTAAGAATGAATCAACCATAAGGGGTGGTTGGTTGGGTTGATTCATATTAAAACCTTTTTGTTTGAATCTGTATTTGAGTAATTGATCATTTTTTGTATAAATTTAACATATTTTAAGAAGAGGAGAGAGGGTTGTGGGTAACAAAGGAAAACAACTAAAATTTGTTTTGTAATTTTCTTTGTTAAGTTAGAAAAATAGAGGATTTTTTTTTTACCTGTTTAAAATTTTATTTCATCAAAATAGAATTTACATAGTGGTTGATGGCAAACGAGCAACAAGCTGCGCCGCTAGCCCTTTTTGGATTGCAAAGCTAACTCTTTTGAAAACTACATCCGTGAATTTATGTGTCATAACATTACTGTTCATAACTCGTTGGACTCTGTTGAGTAGTTCCACCGCCTCAGGTGCAAGGAAACCAAATGTATCAAACGCGAAAAGAATAAACACGTGTTGATTATTTTGTTGGAAAACACTTATTTAAAGGTTATCTCTATTTTCTTTTTGTTTTCCGCAAAATATTTTGTAAAAAATAAAAGTGTTTTCCTACGACAAAACGCACCCTAGGAAAACATCTTCGAATTTCATATAAAGTTTTGTTCATGACAAGGGAAATGAAAATTGCGTTCAAGTTGATATTTCCGAAAAAATAAATCTTCAGAAAACCCAAAATTTCTCTTTCCCAACTTAATAAAGAAACATTTCTGATATTTTCATCGTTTCTTTTGTAACTTGTAAGTTTAAATCCCGTTTTCATAATTTTTAATTATTTTATGGAGACTAAAAATAATTCCAATCTTTCCACAAAAAATTGAGTCAATAGACTCGGTTCGAATTCCATCTCTGACACTATGCTCCCAGATAGGTACCCACTTTCGCAAAACCTATGGGCTAACTGGAGAGACTTTGTGGATAAGAGCTCAAGAGTCCGAGTGTCTCGGCTCACTCCAGTTGGTGCCCCACTAGGCCAGGAGAGTTGCCCGGAGCTATTTCTTGTAGGGTGGATAATGGCCAGTGTTAGGTTTGTGGATAAATATTAATAAGTATATGACTAGAATCGAACTCGAGACCGCGGGATTGCACACTTTACGTATGAGAATTAAAGTTTAATAATTTAATATAAAAAGTTATATTTAATTATTAATTACACAAAACAAATAAAGAATGTTAGTGATTGGCGAAAATTGACTAACATACAAAGATAAGGACCAAGGATAAAAAAATAGAGAACAAGAAGGATCTAGAACCCAAACCCTAACTTGTTCCCTAAGTTTTGTTATCTTATAAAAGCAAAGTCAAGGTTTATTTTTTGGGTATCCTCTTGTACACACATAATAAACCTAAAACTCGTTTTCTTTCTTTGAGGGTTTAGTACGATCGAACATCAACCTTTACTATAGAATATATATGTATCGTACAGTATATCTCTATCAATAATGTACTAGCTCATTATGATGACACACATGTCATATATCTTATTCCATACGCATGATTTATTGAAAGTCATAGTATGAATAGTTTATATACATGATTGACAGTTGGGTCTATGATTATTTATATGCATGGACTATATCATGCACATGCATATATTATATCTATTCCTTCCTTGTGTATTATAAATCGTTTTGTGTTTTATTCTTGAACTAGCATTCGTTTTAATTCGTTAATAGTACGTGTGTACAAGAACGTGGTACTAACACATTATTGTTAGTATCTTGGATCGATTAACAAAACGGTAAGGGGTTAATCATTGATCCATATAAACCCTAATTAGGGTTCTTCAATTGTTCAAGAATTGCATACGGTACGTTCCTTTTACGTTTATGTTAATCTTTTATATGTTATATATGATCTTACGCTTCCGCATATTGTGACTACTTGATATACTTAATAATATGATAGTCTAGATTATTAAATTCTAACAGCCAGTGCCAAAAGACACCCGGGGTCAGGTTATTCCCGCCAATCTATACATTTTGTGGAATTCCAATCTTTGATCCTTTCATTGTCATAATCTTTAAACCGAGTGGCATAGGAAAAATCTTGGCTGCTTTTATCATTCGTGATCTTCGAAGTGAGTATAGCAGACGAAAATTTGTTCAATTTCACACTGATAAATATCAAAACCAATTATCACACTATTTATTTCATTCAACCTAATACAAAGTATATCTTTGTCTTTCCATTCAAAGAATATGATTTTCATATCTTTATTCTCATTTCGGCAAAAGAAAACGACTCTATTGATTTCGAGAATTGATAAATACTAGAGCAATTGAAGTTGCACTGATAGAAGTGCTTAATTTTGTACGTAGCATAACTGGATTATCTCATTCACCAGTAGAAAGTCAAAATTGAAACAATTTTGTTAACCTCATCTAAAATTCATCCCAAAAATAAAAAGAAAAAAATGTTATTAATAAAACTTTAGTTTTTATTATAAATAAATTATATGACTTAAATAAAATTTGTTGATATAAATAATGCATAAAAACGTTATTAATATTTTTCGATATCCCTACCTTTTGACGATCACAAAATGTAAAAACATTAAACGTAAAATTATTACGTAAACAAGTATTTAATTACAAATATCATTCCATCCAACAAAATCACTTAAGGTATGAATAAACAAATGTCTAATACATTTTATGATCAAAGAGATTTTATTTAGACACCACAAATTTTATAAAATATTATAAACATTTTATATATTTTTGTAAAACACTTTTGGTAATTAAAGAAAAATGTTTAATTCATAATAAATATATGAACTCAAAATTTTAACCAAAATCAGTTAGATTTTCACCAAATAAACTTTCACCAGAAAAAGACAAATTTTCTGGCCGTTACAGGAGGGCGGCCCCCTTAATTTTAAGGGGGCCGACCACTATTTAAAGGGGCCGGCACGCTCCAGATGTCAGAAATGGTTGCCTATAAATACTGGTTCATTTCTGCTATTTTTCTTCACCTTTTGCACTAAAATTTTCAGTCTCAATCATTTCTAAACATCCTTCTAAATCCTTTGATCATAAGATTATAAGTCTTTGTTTCAAGTGATCCAATCCTTCATCATTCAAAGTGCAAGAGAAGAATACTCCTTCAATATCAAATCAAGAAGTATTATAGATTAGTTTTGTAGATTGTGTAAATCACTTGTAAAGTTGTGTTGTGCTTGTAATAGGTAGATTTAAGTGGGTTTGTACTTAAGTTAAGTAGAAGTAGTGTTGTGAAGAAGAAGTAGTGAAGTAGTGAGAAGGCGTGAAGTAGTAGTGGTGTGTACAAGTTGTGTAGAAGTCGTGACAAGTCGTGAAGAGTCGTGAGATTGGTTCTAGCTATTATTAGAACTCGACATTTTGCTTGGTGTCGTTAAACGGTGCAAGCAAATGTGTGTAAGGTTTCTCCGCCACAAGGGAGTTTGTTGACATAGTGAAGAAAACTCTCGAGTAAGAGACTCGGGGAGTGGAGTAGGGCGAAGAGGAGCTTCGTAGCCGAACCACTATAAATCCTTGTGTTGTGGTTTGATCTTTCTAACTCTATCTTTTCATTACATTTATACTTACATTATATTTGCTTAGTTACTTAGATAGAATTGTTCATATCGTGCAAGTGTTGAATTCATATAAACAAGAATCGAAGTTTTTGAAAACAAATTTTTTATAAATAAAAGGACGTAAAACTATTCAACCCCCCCTTCTAGTTTTAAAACAATTGGTATCAAGAGCCACGTCAAACAAGATTTTTAAAATAAATTGTATTTTAAAACTTGAATCGATCTATGGAATCGGAAAAATATTTAGAAGAGCAATCTATGCAAAGACCACCACTATTTGAAAGTGATGGATTTCTTTATTAGAAAAATCGATTCGAAACTGATGTGTAATCAAAGGATCTAGATATTTGGCATGTTATTACTAATGGTGATTTTCTTCCTATATAGAAACTAATCCCGAAACTAAAAGGGATGAAATTGTACCTTTTGAAAAACAAAACGATGATTTGAAAAAGAAACTTGCTAAAAATAATGAGGCTAAAATGGTGATTTACAATGCGTTACCACGCAAAGAATATGAAAGAATTTTTATGTGTAAAACCACAAAAGAAATTTGGAATTCTTTACTAATCACTCACCAAGGTAATATAATAAGTTTTGACACTTTGTTTGACTTTCCGCTGGGTAGAGTAGGAATAGAATTTCGACTTGACCGGGCATTTTGAGCCCTAGCTTGTTCCCTTAACTCNCCACGTGCTATAATCAGTGATCGTGGTACGCATTTCTGCAATGACAAATTTGACAAAGTCATGCAAAAGTATGGTGTAACTCACCGTCTTTCTACCGCGTATCACCGCCAAACAAGTGGGCAAGTGGAGGTTTCCAATCGTGGTATTAAAAGAATTCTAGAAAGGACCGTAGGTGAAAACCGTGCCTCTTGGTCGGATAAACTAGATGATGCACTCTGGGCCTTTCGTACAGCTTATAAAACACCCATCGGGTGTACTCCTTACAAGCTTGTGTACGGAAAGGCGTGTCATTTACCAATCGAACTTGAGCACAAAGCCTACTGGGCCTTGAAACATGCTAACTTCGACCTTCAAACAACGGGTGATCACCGTAAAGTTCAGCTGAATGAATTAAATGAACTTCATGATCAGGCCTACGAGAACTCTTTGATCTACAAAGAAAAGACAAAGAAGATTCATGACTCAAAAATAAAGAACCACGTGTTCAACGTTGGTGACCGAGTCCTTCTTTTCAATTCTAGATTGAAGATCTTCTCGGGGAAGCTTAAAACCCGTTGGACTGGCCCATTCATCGTTGCTAAAGTCTTTCCATATGGTACCGTCGAATTATCTCAACCCGATGGTCCCAACTTTAAAGTGAATGGTCATAGGTTGAAGCATTACTTCAGAGGGGACATACCACCCATGGTTGTCCCGGATCTCCAAACATTCCCCATGAACCAATGAATGTGGGGATCGAGTCAAGCTAGTGACTCGGTGAACAAAAACAGTAGCATCACATGGGTTTTCATCCATGACTATCTGTCTTCTTCCTCTTTTCTAATAAGTGACGAGAAGGGGGCAACCTCTTCTGCATCGTTTGTATGGTTGTTGTATTTGTACAGGTATCTTTCCCTAAGCATGAAGGCTCTCGTGCTCGTGTTTTGTCCTTACTCCACTCGAGTCTCATTCTTCATCGTTCTGATATCCTTAATCTTATTGACTAACGTTATCTTTTGGCATAATTAATAAACGGCCTTAGATACAACGTAGGATTACCCTCACCTTTGAAACATTGAGGACAATGTTTAACTTTAGTATGGGGGGGGTATCTTCGATTTGATTTGTCTTGCACTTTTCATGTGCCGTTTACTCATGCAACCCCGTTTTCTCGAAAAATCCAAAAAACTGAAAAAATCATCAAAAAAGTACAAAAAAATAAAAAAATTTGAAATTTTTTGCAAAAATATAATAAGTTTTGACACTTTGTTTGACTTTCCGCTGGGTAGAGTAGGAATAGAATTTTGACTTGACTGGGCATTTTGAGCCCTAGCTTGTTCCCTTAACTCATTTGGCCAAGCATCAAAAAAGTAGTGACCATCCGAGTATTAGAAACATTGACTAACGCGCTAGCGATCTAGTGTGTAGCTTGGTGACCATCCGTTATGCAAATAACGCGCTAGCGATCCAAGAAGTGCACTAGTGACCATCCGATAGTTGAAGCATCGAAGACTCGCGCCAGCGATCTGCTGAGATAGAGTTTATCTTGAAGCTAGATGCTAAACGTGGAGTAGTTGGTTCTCTTTAGAGCTCATCGTAGGTACTTGTGGCTTTTTGCTCCCACAAAATTGTCTCACCCCATATATGTATAAAAATAATTAAAGACATTATGTTCTGACGAAACTTAGTTCTTTATCTTCTCAAGAGAATCCTTGTTTTAAAAATTGGGTACACATCAAGGTCGCGTAATAAAGTTGAATCATGTTAAGTTGTAGTTCTAGATCGGGGCTTTGAACCTCTTTGCGGGAATGTGTGAGGTATTGGTCTCAACCCCTTGGATCCTCATTTCAGGAACGTATAGAAAGCTCCGTAGTACGTGTTATGTATCATCAAAAAAAAAAAGAAGTGAATAAAGTGATTAGTGCTCAGTTATTAGACAAGTTGATGGCGCGTGAGGTGCTTGTGCATGGTCCTAGACCAGACACGAGAGGTGCACGTGTATTTCTCCACAACTGATGTCTATGAGTGTGTATGTATCCCAATTCCTTGATGTGGACCTCATTTTCAAAACAGCGATTCTCGAGAAAAGATAGAAAACTACTTAGCGTCTTAACTTAGTATCTTTATCGGATTAAATCATATCAAAATGAGAAAATATGAAGAAATTCATCTCTCACCAAAAATAAAATAAATAGAGGAAAATAGAAAAATGGGAGCAAGAGGTTATTTACACAAGTAACTTCCATGAGTAGTGTTGGCATCTAACTTGTATTTGAGTTGTGATCTCGCTTTTATGCTTAGTTTGGGAACTCGTGAAAAATCAGGGACGATGAATTCTATCCGTATGGACACTTTTCTATGAGCTGTGTTTCCTACTCTGTGACCCTAAACGTTATTGAAAAATGATGAAAGTCAACATCCCGTCACATAATAAGTAAAAAGTACATAAACAGTTAGTGTAGATAATAAAATGGATAAACGGGGCGCTTTCAGGAATAAATGATTTTGTAATCTCTTTTGAACATCTTGCTACTTCTTCAACATTAGTAAAAAGAGTTATGAAATTATTTATCTCGAGAGCGTGAATTGATTACATTGCGTGAGGACACGACAATACCTTAGTCTGGGGGATTTTGATGTGTGCTTATTCACACATCTTTTCTTGACCAAATTAAGACCAAATCAGACACAAACTAACCATAAATGCCAAAGATATTGTGTTTTTGTGTTTGTGATCGTGCAGGAACGGATACTTCAGAAATTGGCGCAAATCAGGCCAAAAAGGACAAAAACGAGCACGAGTTTGGAAAACGTGTCAAAAGCCAAAGCCGGGAAAGCAAATTACCACTTTTGAGCTCAGATTATCAAAAAACACCTTGGGGAATCACAAAATGCCAGAAATAGTCCCTGGAGCAAAAGTTTGCAAAATTGGCAGAAATGGTCCCTCAACTTTCAAAAATTGACAGAATCAGTCCCTGAGCATTTATTTTGGAAGAAAAGTCAACAAAGGTCCTTGGGAATTCAAAAGTTGTCACAAATGGTCCCTGGGTGAAGAATTTGAAGAATTTACAAGTTTGGTCCCTGAAGTTTCAGATTTGGCAAAAAGAGTCCCTGAATATTCAAATTTGTGGGAAATTCAACAAAGGTCCTTGGATTGTTAATACTTGGCAAGAAAGACCCTTTTGGTAACTTTAGTAACTTGGCAAAACTCACCCTTCAATTTTCAGAAAATTGCAACTTTGGTCCTTGTGATTTAATAAGCTACAAAACAAACGGACCCTCTTTATTTATTAACCCAACCAAACCCAAAAACTAAACCAAGCCCACCCTTTCTTATCCTAACCCCATGCCCATTACCACCCTTGGCCCAATACCACACCCTGGTATATACCAGGTCAAACGGTCAAACATCTCCATCTTCTTCCCCCCCCAACTTGCCTGCAACCCATCCCATCCACCTCCTTCCACCATCTCCATCACATCCCACCGCCCAAACCACTATCTATCTAACAAGACAACCCCATTTAATGCACCACCCCCAATTGGTGCATACTCAGAGCAAATTGCAAATATCCATTTTGGTGCCAAAATACGTGGAGGGCTCAGATTGAGTGTAATTGATCCAATGGCTGTGGGAATTGCTCAGAAACCCTAAGGGAACCTTTGGATGGCTTATATAATGAAGAAGAAGCACAGAAGAGAGAGTAGTAGTTTTTAGCTTAAATTTTAATGTCGTAATAGTGTAATTTAGCTTTTCCATTGTTCTCTTTAACTTCAAACTTGTATTCTCAGCATTCTTAGTGTAATTCAAGGCTTTATTAATCAAGAAATCAAGTTTCCTTTGTTCAATTCAGTTTTTACTCAAAATTTCTTAAATTTTCATGTTAGCCTTATTGTTGTTAAAAGTTGCTGTTTACTGCTCATTTAAGCTCATTTAAGTGATTCATAAGCCTTTATAAGCTAAGTAAGGTTCAAAATATGTTTTACTTTAAAATATCAAAAATACCAAAAAAAAAGAAAAATACTTGAAAAATAAAAAAAATCAGAGAAAGAAGAAGAACAAGCTGAAGCACTGTGTATAAGGGATGGCAGTGGGTTAGTGGCTTGTGGAAGCCTATAGGATTGGTTACTTGGTCCTTGGTTCTTGGTTTTAGCTTGGAAGCATTTGTAAGCTCATATTTCCATTTTTAGCTATTTACTGTATAAATGCTTGTTAGTTGTTAATCTCTGTGTTTCTAGGTTTGTTTTGTGTATCTAAGTTATAGTGTTGCTTAAAAGTTCAGGCTTGTTAATTTGGATTCAAAGTTGCTTAGGTTTTCAATTTCACTGTCAAAATATGCTATTTAGTAAACTGAGTATATGTGTTCTTGTCTGTGGTTTTATGCTTGAATGATCATTTGTCATCATATTACACCTTTGTGGATCAAATTCATGGACTGAACCACCTTTGTGTAGTGAAAATCTAAAATCAGTGCATAGTAAGGTGTGTTTGGATTAACTGGTTCTTCTGTGATAAAGGTTGTTTCAGTTGTTACTATTGGTTTTCATAACTCACATTAGGTTCTTTAAGTTCAGTCAATTGATAAAATCCAGTGGTTGTTACCAAGAAAGTCAAAATTCTCATAATCATCTCATTAATAGTTAACTGATACAGTTTTTAAGATCCAAATCATTCATCTCAGTTGAATAGTTGTTAAACTAGCTTAATATCACTTCATTGTAGCTTAATATAACATAATAAGTAATTAGGAACCAGTAGAATCTCACATAAGTCAACTTAACTTAATATCTCAAAAAGTCAAAAATTTGCATATCTGTCAAAATGGATAGGTTTTCTTGATCTTGCACAAGGTTCAATAGAGATTGGAAATAAGTAATACTTGTTGATTTGTATTATTTGGTAGCTTGTAAACATATTTCAAAAAGAAAATCTCCATTTGAAAACCATTTGCTCATAAAAAGTTGGCCTCTAAGATAGCCTGTTGCTCAGAAACCTCCCCTGTACCAGTTTCATAAGCTCATCTTCATTGGGTTTCACAATGTTCATTAGTGAGTTTTAGCTTGAGCTTTTTGTTGTTTTTAGAAGCCCACCTAGCCAACTTGCTATGCATGTCCTTATTATTCCATTTAGTGCTATTTTAGTTGCTTATTTTGCTTTCAAATATTGTCCCATTTCACTCTCAACACTGAGTGGTCAGTGTGAGCACCAAAGTTCATAAGCCATTACAAGCTTATTAGTAGGACCCAGCCTAAGACTCTTAGCTTTTTGAGAAGTTCTCATAGCTAACTTGTTGGTTCCAAGCTTATTTTGGGTCTTGGTATCATTGCCCCTAGCTTAATATAGCCTACATAAACAATGCAGGGCTGTTTGGTCTTAAGCTTGTTTAGAATTGCTTATTTGATTATTACAGCTTATTAGTGAGTTAATTTGCATGATTTAGTTTGTTTCCAGTAAAAGTGACTTGTTGTAGCTTGTTCTCTCCTTGGTTCAGTCTTATTAGCTTATCATTTGCTTTTTCATCTTAAAAATCTCACTGTTGAGCTTATTGGATTGCACACTGCTTATTTTTGAGTTCCAAAATAATTGTTTTCACAAAAGTTGCTTGATTTTTGTGTCTAATCAGTTTTCAAAAAGAAAAATCACAAAATCATCACTTTGAAAAAAGTGATAGCTTCTATTTAAGCCAATTTGGCTTATTTTTCTGCTTTTTCAAAAAGCACTTCCTAATTTTATATTTTTCTTAAGTTCCTAATATATTAGAATAGTTGTATAAAAATTTTCAGATTTATCTCTTTTCATTTAGTATTTATAATAATTAATATTTGTTAAATTAGTTTTAATTAAAAAATCAAAAATAAAATCCTTTCTATTCATTATTAATCTCTGGTACTTTTTTACATTTTTCCTAGGTTTTATAAATCGTAAAGTATTTTTAGAAAATAGTTTCATAATTTTTACTGTTCATTTGCTATTTTTCTTAATTAATTTAGTTTAATTAGTTTTTAATTAATAATTAAGTAAATAATTAGTAAAATAGTTTAATTATAATTTTTATAAACTTTTTATCATTTTTTAGGATTCCTATAATGGTTAATTAGTTTTATAATTTTTTTTTTATAATTATCTAAGTCATTTTAGTATTATTAGTAATTTAAATTAGTTTAAATAAGTAATTAAATAGTTTTTTATTAATAATTAATATTAAATAAATAAATAATCAAAAAAAATATTTTTCTTTTTTATAAAGTTTTATTTTAATATTAAGTTTGTAAAAAAGTCATTTTCACCCCCTCTAGGTTATTTTTGCTTAATTTTCACTTTTTCCAGTACGCGTTTACGTTTGTTTTAATTTTAATTACGTTTTAGGTTTATCTGATTTCCAGTTATGGTTAATATTGCTTATCTGTTTTATTTTCATTTATATCTGCTTAGTATAATTAATCCCAATTATATCTGGTTACTTTCCCAATCACTGAATCCTTCAAACGTTTCCCAAAATACAATTTCAATCTCGCTGGGACATAACGACCTGGGAATACACTGTGCTTGCACCGGATCATAAATTTATCTCTCCTCTCTCAGATTTGACTTGTTGACCACACCTGGTTGACTAGTTAGTTTGGGAGGAGTCAGGAGCAAAGCAAATCAATTACGTTGAAAGCTAAAAAGGACTCTAGTGACAAAGAATGCTCAACCTCCGAAAGCGACGATGAAGAGTATGCTATGGCCGTAAGAGATTTCAAGAAATTCTTTAAAAGACGAGGAAGATACGTTAGACAACCATATGATGAAAGAAAAACATCCTAAAGAAACAAAGACGACAAGAATAGCAAGAATGAAAGAAAGTGCTTCAAGTGTGGAGATCCAAATCATCTTATTGGAGAATATCCGAANCAATTACGTTGAAAGCTAAAAAGGACTCTAGTGACAAAGAATGCTCAACCTCCGAAAGCGACGATGAAGAGTATGCTATGGCCGTAAGAGATTTCAAGAAATTCTTTAAAAGACGAGGAAGATACGTTAGACAACCATATGATGAAAGAAAAACATCCTAAAGAAACAAAGACGACAAGAATAGCAAGAATGAAAGAAAGTGCTTCAAGTGTGGAGATCCAAATCATCTTATTGGAGAATATCCGAAATTGTCAAGAAGTCAAAACCACAAGGCCTTTGTAGGAGGAGCATGGAGCGATAGTGACAATGATGAAAAAGAGACAACAAGAGAAGAAAAGTGTCTCATGGCAAAGGCATCCGATGAGGTACGTTCCGAAACCGAATACTATAGTGATGAAAATTTATCTTTAGATGAAAAAGACCTAGATAGTGAATATAGTTGATTATGTAAACTAGGACAAAAAGTCATAGCTAAAAATAAACTACTAAAGCACACTAACAACAAATTAAAAGATGAAATACTTGAATTAAAAATTAAGCTACACAATTTAGAAAAAGGTAAAGAAAGTCTTATGGAATGTAAAAGATGTCTAGTTGTTAAAAAGGAGAATGAACAACTTAAGGAAGAAATTACTAGACTTGAGAAATTCAAAAATAGTAGTCAATCACTTAAGAAATTAATTAATACTCAAAGAATATCCGGAGATAAAACCGGCCTACGATATAACTCAACCGGAGCGTCAACTAGTGAAACAAAAAGTGTCAAGTTCGAAGGTGAAACTAGTGAATTAAAACCTTTAGAGTCAAAACCGAAGTACATACTTTTGAAAGATAGACTAGTACCTATTGCTAGTAATGAAGAAATCAAAAGTTTTCACAAATCATCTTTAAAATCCGAGGCCGAGTCCTTTAAACCAAAAATAAGGTCTAAAACTCCACCACCTAGAAAACCAAGTAGTCCTCATCCTAGGTCCAAAACTCCTCAACCTAGAGTAAACCAAAATAGATGAAACTTTCACAACAATCATCAAATGTAGAACTTCAATCCTTGGGGAATGATTCCACCATATATACACCCAATTCAAATACACAACATGTTCGGACTAAACAACTTTGGTCAAACGAGACAATGGGGACCAACGAGATGAATTCGTCTTACTTCGGAAAACTTGGTAATTTATCCGCTTCCACAAGATTATGCAATCGTTTTGAAGACTTTGAAGAAGAGCCTATTGAAGACAAAAAGGTACACATCTCTTTTAATTTCCTTGTCAAGATTGCATGCTTAGTTTAGTGTCT
>LBNU01013826.1:21649-33514 GCA_014162995.1 Artemisia annua
TAGAGATTAGTTAGAGAGAGAAAGTGGGAGCCTTTTAGAGAGAGAAAGAACAAGTGAAATGTATAACTAATGAAAGGTCCAACCCTCTCCCTTGGTAGGAGAGGGTATTTATAGTTACAAGGAGATGAGTGCCTATAGTAGGCTGTGGAGCGGGCTGACAGAGGGTAAAAGACCCGACCCGACACCACGAATACTAACTAAACTAAACTACGTATTAACTACTATATAAAATACTACGAGCTATACAATGCTTTAACGTACTTGGGGTGACCGAATCTTCTATAGGAAAAAACGTATTCCTAACAACGAACCTTTTCTTTCCCCCCTTTCGCCCTCTTGAACTATAACGTTCAACATGAAAATCTTCGATAATCACAAAACTCGTGTTGATGTAGAGAAATGAGTTGATCAATCTATGGAAGAAACAAACTCCCGTCGTCGTTTGCACTCGTCTCCGTCTTATATTCTCGTCTTACAAATCCATACATACATACTTAATATACATATATATAGATATATACTCTCCTCAATTCCCTTGTCGACTTGACGGCTTGATTAATTTTATCCAAAGTTATCAAGAAAATTTTAGTTGACGAAACGTCAAATAAAAGTGTCAAGTAATTCCTTTCGTGCGAATATACTCCAACGTATTTTTGATAAAATATTAACCTAATATAAATATATATTTATAATTTTTTTTTCCAGAAACAAAGCCGCGAAAAATTGAAAAATTGGCAGGCGGCCCCCTTAAAGTTTAAGGGGACCGACAGTTAAAAAGGGGCGGCCCCCTTAAAGTTTTAAGGGGACCGGCCATATGATTTCACTTCCCCGCTTTTTCCACTTAATCCTTATACCAAACACTCCATTTTTCAACTCCCACTTCCTTCCTTGTTGGTGTGAACGAGCCAACAACCCAAAAACACCAAAAATCCACTTCCAAATCATCAAATTAAGCTTGATTCGCAAGGGGCATATACTTATATCACGATTAACAACAAGTATTGTAAGTTTTTCATAACACATTTCATCTAATTTCATCCAATTTTGGTCATAATCAAGTGTAGGCATTTTATTTCAATTTCTTCAATTTTTTTTCTTCTTTCAATTGAGTCTAGGATTTCCATAACTAAATGCTTCCCATAGGATTAGAATGCATAATTAACACTAAAAACTAATAATCACAAACCCTCTTGTTGAAAAACTTTTAAAATATTCATACACTCCTTTTCAATTTTTTTTTACATTGTTGAATAATGCCATAAAAACTTGTTAAAACAAATCACATTGTGTTTTTACAACTTATTAATCATGAAAATATACTTTTCGATGCATTAAAAATAATTTTGTATACGATAAGAAGGTGTTTGGATTATGTCCAAAAGTTATCAAAATTAAGTCGATATAATTTTTACAACAAATTGTCAAGTTTATAAACATAAAACTAGTGATTTAGAGTCGTCAAGATATATAATTCATATATATATTGACATTTTACTCGCGAATTATCTAGAAAAGGGAGCATTTGGTTTAACTTAGAAAACGATATTTTTGAGTCATAATCTGCATTTTTTTTAAAATAAATCACTTGCATAAGAAACTCGTAAGAAATAGCAAGTTATACAATCTAATGTATATCTAGCAAAGTTTCAAGATATATTAAGATGTTCAAAGGGGCGTTTGGATTATCCCATAACTACTCGCTAAACATCGTAAAATATATCTAAAACGAGTTAAAAATAAAAAGTAAGGAACATAGTAAACTACTTCTTAGGTTTAAGGTCTTAGAGTCGAAGTATGTTTACGTTCCACATATGACATAACAACATATGCATTATATTTTAACGTTGATTTTATTGTTATCGTGTTTAGGTAAAAATGCCCAAAGCTATCACCGAAGACATTTCCCAAACCAAAAACTACATTCCAAAAGTCTCTCAACTTCCCACTACCTCTCCTTCCATTGCACGTATCTATCGTCAAATCGAGGATAGAAACATTCATGAAGGTCGTGTCGTAGATCAAGCTTATTATCAATCCGATTTCATTGAACGTTTATTCATAAATGTCCGCTTCAAGTGTATTTTCCAAATCAATGAACCCATAGTTCCCCGTTTCATTCTCGACTTCTATAGCCAAGTCACGGTTCAAGCCGATGAATTTGGTTCCATTCTCATCTCCTTCATGATTCAACATGAATTTATTACTCTTACTCTTGCACAATTTGGTCAAATCCTCCAAATTCCTTTTACCGGTCAATCCGTATTCACCAACGAATGGGATCTTGGTGCTCTTCAACGTTGTCGACCAACTTATGGTCCTATTTCTCCAAAATTCCTTCTCCCGGAGAAATTCTTCAAATGCTCGGGTTGGGACGTGAAATTACCACCCGTAAAATCAAGTCCAAAAATGTCTCTATTTTTGAAAATCAAATTCTCCTCAAAGAATTAAGACCCGACATGAAGCGTTGGGAAGAACTCATTCGTGAGAATGCGTTCGGTACCGGAGGCCACCATGATCATCTCCTGGCTAGCCTCGCTCACATGTTGTATTGTATTGTTGCCGAACAACATTACAGTTTGGCTTACTTCTTTATCAAGCGTATCGAATTTGCAAGAGCTACTCCTAAAGCTAATCTTCCGTACGGTATGTTCCTCACTCGTCTTTATCGTCATGTTATAGAAAACTATCCCGATCTCGATGATAGTGTCTATCAATCCATCTATCCGACCTTGCGTCCTCTCGCTCTTAAACAAGCCCGCAAAACTCGTAGCGATAAGGGTAAATCTCGTCGTCACAGCTTCCATGGTTCATCATCTTGTCTAGAGGATGACGATGAGGAGGAAAACACTCAACGTGTTAGTACCCCATCTCCCACTACGTTTGTTGATGATTTAGAGGACCTAGACTACTCTGATTACAAAACACCATCTCCTTCCTCACGAAACGACGAAGTACTATTTGAGCGACAAACCAAGTTGCTCAACCAATCACAAAGGATGCATCAGGAGATGCGAAGAGGCTTCAAGTCTTTTGCCAAGGCGCTTGGAAGGGTGTTCGGGAAGAAAAAGTAGTGATGAAGATTGTGGGATTAGCTTGTTCTTTTATAAACATGTTTGTTGAACAATTACTATTATGTGTTATTTGGTTATGAATATTTGTTGCTTATGTGCTATATTTCCGACTTGTATTCGGAAATGTTTATGACTTGCTATGGATTATGGTACTTTAGAATGATAACTTTGATGGTTTAATATTAATACATGCTACTACATGTATGCATGAATTTTTCTTTGGATTAAATATATGATTGCATGCTTAATATATGATTATATATATGCTTTACTTGCTTTTCTAATAGACCAAAACAAATATGAAATGTTCCAATAGAGCTTGCTGCAAACACAAAACTAAAATAAAACCATTTCCAGAAAATTTTTGAATCTTGGTCGTCTGGCACATCACTAGATGGGCGGCCCCCTTAAATATAAAGGGCGCCCCCCTTAAATTTAAATGGGCCGGCCACTATTTAAGGGGACCGGCCACCTGGAACAGTTTTTACACTGTTTTCTTTTGCATCTTGTGACTCCTTTTGCTAGTCCCAGCTACCATTTCCCTTAAAAACCAAACGGAATTTGGAATCTAACCATGTATTTTCAAATTAATTCCATATCAAAACATGTTTTCATCCTATAAAATCCCCATACATGTTTAGTTCACATTCCATCACCTTTATCAAACTTAAACAATTAACCATGTCATCACCAAGAACCATCATCTCCAACAAAGCCAAGAAACAAAAAATTGTCATCTTACCTCCAAAACAACTCTTCGTTGATCTCACTAATGAAGACAACACCACTCCTTCACCACCACCTCAATGCTCATCTCCTAGTGCTCCTAATGCACCTTCCAAAACACCATCAACTAATGGAACCTCTACCTCCTCCATACCATCATCTTCATCAATCAATGACTATATCAACACCCACTTGTCACCTCCACCAAGAGTGTCACCACCACCACCTACCATTGAAAATGCATCCTTAGACATCACCCTTTCATTGTCACCCATAACACCTCTTGATGCACACTTCTCCTCATCACCAATCAATCCACCATACTTCAATCCTATAACACCCCCATTTTCACGGTTCGTAGCGGATTTAGGGTTGGGGTATTACTTCATGGAATCACAGTTACAGTAATAGAAAACGACTCGAAAAGAGACGTTTATAGAAATTTAGTTATCATTCATTTGATTATAAGAGTTTTGATAGTAAAAGATATACTTTTACTATTGATGAGGTCCCAAAGTCTAGGTGATATGTTATGTTTGAATGATAACCGGTTTGAAAGTCCTCCAAGTTCAGTGCCTCCTTCTGCCATAACTCCGTTGTAGTGATGTACCTAGTATACATGCTTAAAAGTCAACACTAGGTGTTGAGTGAGAGTCATTTGGTTTAAATGTTAGTGAATATGAGTTTCACAGGGTTCAGTTGGTACACCCTTCAAGGAAAAAGTAGTGTGTGTGATAATTGTGATGCATGCACAATTATCAAGAGTGGGGTATGTTGCACTAAGCTCATGAACAACACATTAACAATCCGGGTCATGGGGGCTGCAGACCCAACCATGAGGGGATGGGAAGGATAACTTGCCAAAGTTAATCCTTCAGAGGGTTCAAATATAGTACTTATTGATACTATCCAGAAAGTGTAGTATCAACGGGAGTTGTCAAACTCCAATAGATCTATCAACTATATTTGCATTCGCTTGGGTAAAATATCCCAAACGATTAGATTCATGAATTTTAGTTATGTAGTGATGGCAGATAGTTTACTCGTGCAACAACCAAAGAAAAAGACTTGTATTCGGTTTAAAGTAAAGCAAGTAGCATGTATCCCCCTCACAGGGTTTGTAAAGCATTTAGAAAGCGTTTAAAAGGTGTGAGGCTATGAAAACTCACCTGGGCTTAGGGAAATCTTATTGATGCAAAAAGTGACTCGGAAACTAGACTGCCTTACTCACCTATCCTGATGGTTTTGTAGGTGTGGATGTATGTCAAGCTCTAGTTGTTTTGTTCAGGTTTCTTAAGTAATCATTCTTAGGGTTTTTTAGTGTTTTAGGTATAACATAACACCGTTCAGGCCATCACAATTCAGAAGTATAAGACTCCTCACATGAAGCTCCCTACTATTGTATTATGTTATCAACATAATACCGTTCGGGCCATCATAATTCAGAAGTTAATACTCCTCACATGAAGCCTCTTACTATTGAGTTATGTATTTATTTAGAGTTTAGTTATAACATGACACCGATCGGGCCATCATAATTAAGAAGTACATGCAATAATCGTTTGAGGAGCCAGGGCACTTTAAATCGTAAACCCAGCAAACTCGTCAAAACGAAATATCCACATAATACTCCTCACATGAAGCTCCCTAGTATGGTGTTATGCTTCTAACTTTAATATTTTTACTTTATACCCTTATATTTTAACATATTTACAAAATCTACACTAAACTTATAATACTTATTTTATTTATACTTATAACTATCTATACTTGTCACAATTAGTCCCTATACTTCTATATTTTGAGAAAATGGCAGAAATGACCCTTGGACTTATAAATTTTCAAAATTTACCATTTATACCCTTAGCTTTATAATTTTTGCAAAACTAGTCCTTATTAGTTTATAACTATTTAACTTTTTATCCTAAGGTTATATAACTTTGAAAAAAGGGTCCTTATACTTATAACTTCTAAGAAATGTCAAAAATAGTCCATAGACTTAATATTTTTAGAAAGTTACCATATATACCCCTATGCATGGAAAACTTTGTAAAACTAGTCCTAATTCCATGCAATTCATATTTTTATGAAACAAAAAGGTTTCCTAGCTTATGGTTAACTAATATTAGCTTATCTAAGTTACCTAAAATAGCTTATAGCTTATGGAAAGGACTTATAGCATATAAAAGGCAATTCAACTCTAATTAGGGTTTTAAAAGTAAAGTTCTAGTTTTTAGTGATCAAGGCTTAGGCAAGGGTCCTAATGGGATCTAAGGCAACCTAATACTATCCTAGGACTGAACTTAAAGCAAAAGAAACTAGATTAGAAGCCTACATGACCAAAGGGAGGGTTTAACTAGGGTTTAGGGTTTTCTCGATGGCAACACGACTTAACAAGGCCTTAAGACTTGGTTTGCTCGACTCCTAGGTCTATCACAGCTCGTATACTACTACTACTACAGAAGGTCTGGGGTGAAAAGAAGAGATGGTGTGATTTTGAAATGAAGAGGGGTCGCGGGTATTTATAGGGTCGCAAGTCTTGGTGGCCNTACCTAAGAGACTTGTACCTAAGCTCTAATGGGTTGTACTAGTGTCTAAGGGTGCTAAGATATCCTAATGTTCCTAAGGTAACTCATACTTAAGCCTTGAACACTTTCAAACTAGTTTAGTTAAGCATATAGCGTTTAGTAGACACATAGACTTAATTAGGACTTAATTAGGTTTATTAGGGTTTTGTGATATGTTTAGTGTGTTAGATTGATAGATTACTTATTGTGGTGTTTTTGTGATATTATGCTTTACATACCAAGGGTTTATAGGATGTGTGTGTAGGGTTATTTGGCTTGTGTGGATACGTGAGCAGGTCTAGAGAGTCATGCAAGTAATGAATGCACATAAAAAGCAAAAATTTACCTGTGAAATACCTACTATAGGTATTTGTAATGAGAATGATAGTGATGAGATTTTGTGGGTTGCTACAGTCTTACCCCCTTAGAAGAAATCTCGTCCCGAGATTTAAATGAACGTAGGAGTAGGGGAAAGAATGAGTCGAAAAAGATAAGAGGAAAGAAGTGAGTTGTACAAACGGAGTAGGAAATGTTTGTACATGTGCCAGATACTTGAACTCATTTATTTATATCTCATTACTCATAAGTAAAGGCGTCCCAATTCTTGTAAGCAATAGCTTATAAATTCATGATCCATTCGATTTATAACTTTCTTCTTAAAACGAAAGAGCGTCCTAATTCATTTTAATAGAATACTCATCATAAATCGTCCTTAATTAGTATCGGCGCGAAACGGAAAATGTGGTCCACATTTAAGGAAATGTGGTCCAAGAATGTTTTGGAGACAAGTTCCAGTCATGGTGGAAACAAGTTCAAGCCATGGTGGAGACAAGTTCAAGCCATGGTGGAGATAAGTAGTAGCCATGATAGAGACAAATTCTAGCCACGGTAGAAACAAGTTCTAGTCATGGTGGAAACGAGTTCTAGTCATGGTGGAAACGAGTTCTAGTCATGGTGTAAACGAGTTCTAGTCATGGTGACCAGTTCTACAACCTCTCTGTTGAGCAACTAGTCACCTGGTAGTTATACCATGTTATGAGTAGTGTGACGGACGTTATCTCATTCTTGCAACCTTTGCAAGGCGAGATAGTATAATACCATAGTCGAACATAATGAGGATTAAAGTTCGGCATAGATATTTTTACAAGATCTAACTAATAGAATCTTGCGATATGACGAGAAATACAAGTTCTAATTCTTAGAACATTGTAGGACTGGGTAGGGAGAGAATATAGGGTAGGAAAAATAGAGTGAAAAATGACGGAGGAACGAAAGGATGAAAGAAAGTGGGAGGATGGATGAAAAAGTAGGAAGGAGTGGGGAGGAAAGAAGAAAGGCAAGGGATGATATAGGAAGGTATGAAGGAGTGAGAGATAACGAAGGAGTGGGTTTAAACAGAAGAGTAGGATTAAACGGTGGAGTAGGAAGGCGGGATAGTGAGATTTGAAATGGGTGAATGGGAAAAAGAGTGGGAGAAAGAGAATTTGAAAAAAAACAGGAGAGTAAAAGTATAGGATACTTGAGAGATAGTATCCTAATGGAATTTAAGATTTACTAGATTCCTTCAAAATTTGTTTTCCCCCCTAAGGTTCTTCTAGTTTTCCTAACTAGTCCTAAACTTCTAAGGGTGATGTGTTTGGTTCTATCGAAGTAAAGGGTTCTAAAGTGGGAGAAGGTTTAGGTGATTTCTTTCCTAAGGGTTTACTAGGAGTATTCTTATACTTAGGGAAAGTTTCGGGTTTCCTCTTTTGTCCTAAGTTGTCTATTATTACTAGTATCACTATTATTATAAGTATTACTATTCCTAGGTACTTGAAACCGGATAAAGTAGCATCCATAGTTTCTTCTAAGTGGAATTCCTAATGTTTAACTTATAAATTGTCAAATCCTAAGAAACTAAGTATGGGTAGACTAAAATCCTCAAATGTCTTATTCCTATTTATGACTTAGTAACCTCAAATTCTAAGTCTGGGTTATGAATTCTTAGGGTAGGATTGGGATATCCTAATGGTGTATCATTCCTAGGTATTTCTAAATCCTTGAAAATTAGGTAGGAAATGCTATTATTGGCCTAATACCTCATAAGTATTCCAACCCTGTTGCTAGGCTAGGTTCTAAAGGCTTAAGGTTCTAGGTCCTAAAGGCTAGGTATTAAAGACTTAGTGTTCTAAGTTCTAAAGGCTTGTTCCTTATATCTATTCTAATGTCCTCGATATCAAGTAGGATTCTTATCTTATGCTAAATCCTATAGAGGTATCTTCCTAGTCTATAGATTTTTCCTTAGTTTGGTATATAACCTCAAAATTTTCTTATTTCTTATTTCCTTAAAAATTTTCTTCAAGGTATTCTATACTTAAGATTATGTTTTCTAGGGATATCCTAAAGTCATTTCTAATCTCAAGTATGAGAATCCTAAAGAGTATGGTTCGGGTTTTACTAAGAGAGGAGGGGAAAACTAACTTAGGAATCATAGTAATCTAAGGAAAGTAAAGAGGGAAGGATAGGAATATGCTTATATATGACTATCATATATTTGCATATGGGATAGTTAGGGGTAGATTCTCTAACTAGGGGAAAGATAGCTTAAGAAAGCTAAGGAAGTAGTGAGGATTTAGAGATCATAGGAGAAAGAATTCAGATTACTATGATGTAGAATAAAAATTCTCATCATTGGTAAGGGAGGTGTTTGAAGGGATTGGGTTTTAGGAAGGGAGGAAGTACGAGGGGAGTTTAAAACAATTTTGAGAATCTATGAATCTAAGGCATCGGGGTAGTTTTCCTAATTTCCTAGAGGTAAGGGTTCGGGGTAGGTTATAACAAGTACCTAACTTGTCATATCCTATGGAATATATCTATACTCCTAGGGGTTACTATAGGGTTAGGGATGACCTAGGGTAATCAAGAAGAGGCATACCTAAATCTAGTTTATCTAAATTATCCTAATTGAGGGGCACCAGGTAGTTTCTAAAACTTAACATATGTTATTGATTTCCTCTCTTACATATCCTATAGGCACTACTTATTCTAAGGCATAACTCTTAAGGCTATAAAAGGCATATTACTTATGGGTTTCTTCTAAGGTTTCCTAATTCCAAGAGTTTGGGTTTGTGGTGTTTTCTAGATTTGATTGATGACATTCCTCATCATCATCAATCATCTTTTCTAAAGTACAAATCCTAAAACGGGCAAAGGCTATCTTATGGTGGTGTCTCATTTGATTTTTCTGTATTTTAGCTACCTTAACACGGGTTTCTTGTAGGGTATTTCTTAAACTACTATAGTCAGGTTGATTGCCTAGGTTATTGTCATGACCTTTTTCTATCTTCTCAAGAAGGTCAAGGAAAATTTCATCTAAGTTATTTAAAATTTCCTCTAACTGGTTTTCCTGATTTTCTAAAGTTGTCCTAGTGGGGTTTTCTCCAAATTCATCTTTCCAAGATGGAATAGGAGGGTTTACTAAGTAAGGTGTAGGTGCTAAAGTATAGGGTTTCCTAAGTTCATATCTAGGGGTATAGGCAGGGATAGGGTTTCTAGGTATACATGGTTCTCTAGGGAGAAAGAAACCATGTGGTTCAAATCTAGGAGTGGGGAATGGTGGGTGTAAAATAGGGTTTAGGGGAGTAATAGGTGATGCCTTAGTATAGAAATCTCTTAAGTGTTTTAAGTGTGGGTTATCTATGAAAGGTGTAAAACCTAAGGGTGAAGGTGTATCTAAACTATTCCTAGAGTCTTCTAAGGAATCGAGAAGGTATGGTTTAGAGGAATAATCTAGTACATTCGGAGAGGAAAGAATATTCTCCGGATGTAAACTAGATGAGACGGGGGTAGAATAGCGGGGAGTAGACATAACTATATAATTGTAAAAATACTGTAAATCATTTAGCAGTTAAGCATGTATTTACTATACTAACCTTAGCACGTAGATGGCAGGTGCACTAAGGACTTTCTAGGGTTTAGGAAAAATAGTTGTAGTTTAGGTTTTGACCTTGTTATCTACAACTGACGCTCTGATACCAATCTGTAACACCCCCATTTTCACGGTTCGCAGCGGATTTAGGGTTGGGGTATTACTTAATGGAATCACAGTTACAGTAATAGAAAACGACTCGAAAAGAGACGTTTATAGAAATTTAGTTATCATTCATTTGATTATCAGAGTTTTTATAGTAAAAGATGTAGAAACTAGAAGGGGGGGTTGAATAGTTTTACCGTTTCATTTTTAGTTGTTAAAACGTTTCGCCGTTTTTAGGTCCGGTTTATATTCTTTTGCAAACTTATTGAATTCTACTTGTTATGTGATATCAATTTAACTAGTAACATGCATAAACAAACAAGTAAAGTAAAGAGTAAGGAAAGAACACAACCAAGGAGACGCAGCGATTTATAGTGGTTCGGTACGAAGCTCACTCTTCGTCCTACTCCACTCCCCGAGTACCACACTCGAGAGTTATCAATCACTATATCAACACACTCCTTCAGTCGGAGCAATCCGTACACATGCTTACACAAGGCTTAACGACACTAAGCATAATGTCGAGTTCTAATAATAGCTAGAACCAATCTACTCCAAGGCCCACGTGGCCACACGAACAAGCACTCTTGTCCATCTTGAATCTTCACCCGATCTAAGTCTTCACATATTTGACACACTTGGTTCTTCACCCAAACCAAGCCTTCACACTTTGACACACTTGGTTCTTCACCCGAACCAAGCCTTCACACACTAGACATACTTGGTTCTTCACCCGAACCAAGACTACACACATGACTCACTTGGATCATCACCCGATCCAAGTCTTTACATAATAACTCGATCAAATCCTATCCTACACACTAGGACAATATTCTCCTCACACCAATACATGAACTAATCTAGTTACAACACTTATTGGATCTACATCACCATCCAAGTTCACACAAATATCCCCTCCTCGACTCACACACAAGTCGGATAACAATGACAATATTTACAGAATCTATCACCGTAACACTTGTTACGTTTGTGTGTGGACACCTATAACATCTCGAGACTTCATTGATGTCGAGAGTTCTTCTCTTGCACTTGACGGAAGAGGAAATCACTTATAAACATATACCGACATGTTATAGTGATCAAAGACTCAAAGGGAAAATAAAAACAGAAAGTTTTGTGTGTGAAAAACCTTATTTTCTGAAGTGTAACAGTTCAGTATTTATAGGCGACAGGACTGGCCTGGCGGTCCCGTAAATAGACGACGGTCCTTTATTACTAAGGGACCGCCGATCCCTTTAAGGGACCGTCCAGACAAAAATGCTCCCTTTTTGTCCTGACGTGGTGAAAACTTATCTAGTGTAGTTTTAGCTATTTTGGGGGGAAAACTAGCTGTTACACATTTGAATTTGAATATATTTTCTTAATAAAACATTTCTTTAAAAACACAAAAATACTTTTGTGAAAATGTTTTGTCAAACTTAAAAATGTAAGTTTATAAGAAAATAAAAACTTCTTTGATCACCAAATT
>LBNU01013828.1:0-41179 GCA_014162995.1 Artemisia annua
TTGTATAGGTTGTAATCTTAAAGATAACGAAGTAATTTAACTTCACGATTTGTTTTGTTGTTTATGATTTTTTTTGGTGTTGTTAACACTTTAGGAAAAGTGTTAATGACTTTTTTTTCTTGATATGATTAAGATTTTTACAAAATTTTTTTTACAAAGTGATGTGATTTGTACAAGGAGGGTTTTGAAAACCACTAAACCTAAACGTCTTTGAAAACACGCAACAACCTCCCCGGCAGCGGCGCCAAAATTTGACTCCTCCCAAACTAACCAGTTAACCAGGTGTGGTCAACAAGTCAAATCTGAGAGAGGAGAGATCAATTTATGATCCGGTGTAAGCACAGTGTATCCCCGGGTCGTTATGTCCCAGCGAGATTGAAATTGTGTTTTGGGAAAACGTTCTGGAATGAGTGATTTGAGGAAAGTAACCAGATAATGATTTTGATTTGAATTTATACTAATGATTGCTAGGAATGATAATAAAGCAGTATTAACAAACACAAAATTACAATTAAATCTAAAAACGTAAATGCGTACTGGAAAAATGGGAATTGAACAAAAACAAACTACAGGGGGTTAAAATGCAACTTTTACAAACTTGAAATTAAAAGAAAAGTTAAATTAAAAAGAAAATTATTTTTTTTGATTATTTTATTATTTAAATATTAATTATTAAATAAAACTTATTTAAAAAATTAATAAAAACTAATTTAAAGTTAAACTAAAAATAACTAAGATTACAAATTTAAACTAAAAAAAATGAAAAATTAATTTCTAAACCTTTAAAATAACTTAAAAGAAATGTAAAAATTGAAAATAAATATTTTTGTCTTTTTTGGATTTAATACTAATTAATTACTAATTATATTAATTAAACTAATTTAAATTACTAATAATACAAAAAATGACTTAGGAAATTATGAAATATTTTATAAAAATAATTAACTAATACAAGAACCTTCAAAAATTATAAAAAGTTTATAAAAACTATTATTAAATTATTTTATTAATTATTTACTTAATTACTAATTAAAAACTATTTAAACTAATTTAAATAAGATAAATGGAAAATGAACAGTAATAATTAAGAAACTATTTTCTAAAAATTATAAATGATTAATAAAACCTAGAAAAATTATAAAAAAGTACTAGAGATTAAAAATAAACAGAAATGGATTTTCTTTTTGGTTTTTTAATTAAAACTAATTTAACTCTTATTAATTATTATAAATACTAAATTGACAGATAAAAATCTAAGAAAATTATTATAAATACTACAAGTGACCAGGAACTTATGAAAATTATAAAAATGAAAATTGCTTTTTGAAAAAGCTGAACAATAAGCCAAATGACTTAAATAGAAGCTATCACTTTATTTTAAATTGGATTTTTCTGGTTTTTCTTTTGGAAAACTATTAAACAACTAAAAATAAGAAACTTTTATGAAGGTGAACTTTATGGAACTCAATAATAAGCTCAGTGAGAGCTTAAAGACTCCACAGCTTAAGCTTTTTAAGGCTTAAGTTGGATTTTCAAGTTTAAAAGCTCCTAATAAATTACAAGCTACAAACCAAAGGTGAAATAAGTTGAAAGGAACTGAGATTGACACAAATAAGCTAAAAGGAACTAAAAAGCACAAAGAAATAAGCTTATAAGCTTGAATAAGCAAAACTTCAACACTGAGAAACAAGCAGCCTTCACAGGCAACTAGCAGGGCTAAATGAGCTTATCAAATAAGCTAATAAGCCTGAAATAAGCCTGGAAATAGCAACTTGGGTGCAATGGCTTCTCAAAGAACCCAAAAGCTCAGCTTAAGCCCCACTGGATAAGCCACAATGAGCTTATGAACTTGGTTATGTATACTGATGACTCAGTATGGAGAGTGAAATGGGACAATGTTAAGAGCAATGATAAGCAGTTGAAATAAGCTCACAATAGAAAAACAAGAACAAGCATATAAAGTAGGCCAGAAGGGCTTCTCAGAACAATAAATATCTTAAGCTAAGGCACAGTAATGAACAAGCTAGCAGCTATGGAAAAAGGACTTGTGAGCAAGGTACCCTGGAGCAGGGGAGGCATATGGCCAAACAGGTGACTTAAAGACCAAATTTCAATGAGCAAAAGAGGTTCAAAACCCAAATTTCTTTTTGATTCAGGTTCATAAGCCACCAAATACTACAAATCAACAAGAATTTCTCATTTCCAATCCATATTAAACCCTACAACTGATTTAGAAAATGGTTCCATTTCACAGTCATGAACTATTTGACTTTTTATGAATAACTCTAAGTTTGACTTTTATGGATTTTGAGCACTTCTAATCTGCTGAACATGTGATGATAAGCTATAATGAGAGTGGATTAAGCTAAATGGAACACTTATGCACCTAAATGATGAGATCAAACAAGCTAAATCACTAACAGTAAACAAGAAAGATGAAATTAAAGGTGAAATTGACTATTTTACTATATGACTACTGATTTTATGCTTTGTTTACAACTAATGAGCCTAATGTGACTTGTGGCAGTAGAAAACAACAACAGATACACCCTTAAATACAGATAATAGGCTTGAACCAAACACACCTTATAAAAACTGTTTTGGTGAATTTCAAAGGAATTTCATGATCTAACCCATAAAACCAGTCCACAAGGTTTAAATATGATGAGGTAAGATCACATAGACACAAAAAAAACCACTGATAACCATAAACATTCATGAACCACTATGAAGCTAATTGGCAGTGAGATATGAACAATGAGCAACAAAGATAACTAATGAACATGCATGAGGTATAAAGCAGTTTAACAACTAACATACACAAACTAAGCCTAGAAACACAGAAAAATTAACTAATAAGCAAGCTATAGTGATTATGCAAAAACTTTGAGTAAAAGACTTACAAAAGGATCCATACTGAGAACAAGGTGTACAAACCAATAGAACCCAACCTATAGCCTCCCATGAAGCATCTATACCAAAGGAGTTCCAAAATCTACCATTATCCAAGCTTTATCATTCTTCTTCACTGATTTTTCATTTTTTCACTTATTTTTCTTGGATTTTTGGTATTTTTGCATTTTAAAGACCAACACTGATTTTAGTACTCAAGAAGCTTATAAAAGCTTATTAATGATTTATGTGAACTCACAGGACGAATAACAAGTAATTTTTAATGACATAAGAGTAAATGAGATTTTAAGTCAAAAATGGCAAAAGCTTAGAATGAACTGATAACATAAAATTGAGGTCGAATTAAGTTGAGATAACATTGAAAAGATTGATTACAACATTCTTTAGCTAAAAATTATGACTTGAAATTTAAATTACACTAATACGATATTAAACTAAGCTAACTAACTACTACTCTTCTCTTTGTGCTTCTCTTCTCTTTTATAAGTGACTTCTAGGGTTCCAGGTGGAAGTCTGAGTCCATCCCACTTCATATTGACCATTGGATTTGTCTGAATTGATCTGAGCCGTTCAAAGAATTTTGGCGCCAAAAGTGGTAAGTGCAAATTGCACTGTGTTTGAGTGTGAGGGTGAAAGGCTAGGGTTTATAGGGTAGGGTAGGGGTGGTGGAGGTGATGGGTTAGAGTGGTGGACAAGTGGTGATGGTGGATAAGGAAAACCAGGGTGGTTTTGGTTTGCAGTGGTGGAGGGAAAGAGGGGACGGGGTGAGTGGTTTTGACCGGGGTCAAACCCCGTTTTATTATAAAAGGGTTTGTTGGGCTGGAAGTGGATGGGCCAAGGGAAAAAAAAGGGTGGGCTTGTTGGGTTTGGTTGAGTTTTGGGTTTATGAAAAACAAAGGGTCCGTTTGGTTTTATGTTAATACAAGGACCAATTTGTAATTTCTGAAAATTAAGGGACCTGAAATGCAACTTATCCAAAGTACTCATAGGGACCAATCTTGCCATAATATAATAACCCAAGGACCATAAATGCAATTTTCCAAAAAAATGAAATTCCCGGGGACTAGTTTTGCCATTTTTGAAACTTGAGGGGCCAAAACTGTAATTTCTTCAAACTTTTTACCCAGGGACCATTTGTGATACTTTTGAGTTCCCAAGGACCATTTTTGACTTTTTCACCAAAAATTATTGCTCAGGGGCCATTTCTGCCAATTTTCAAACTAGAAGGACCAAAATTGTAAATTTATGAAATTTACCACCAAAGGACTAAATATGATTATTTGTGATTTCAAAAGGACCTTTG
Source organism: Artemisia annua (assembly GCA_014162995.1). Lineage (NCBI taxonomy): Eukaryota > Viridiplantae > Streptophyta > Magnoliopsida > Asterales > Asteraceae > Artemisia > Artemisia annua. The sequence goes on from LBNU01013828.1 coordinate 4,217, forward strand.
GTGATTTTTCTTACAAAACAAATGCTCAGGGACTGATTTTGTCAAATTTTGAAAGTTGGAGGACTGAAACTGCCAATTATGCAAACTTTGGTTGTTTTTCATCTGTTTTTGATCTTTTTGCATCTGAAACATATAAAACACACTTTTGGAATATTTTCACTATTTTGATGCATTATTGGGTGTTTTTGGATGTTTTGGCAGTTTAGATACGACAAAAATGATGAGTATTTACACACTCATCAATCACCATTTAGGTTTCGTTTATTTTTTTAGAAGAAGCAAATTTTCTTCTATTTTCACTTCTTTTGTCTACGAGCGTGCAGAGGTAAATGTTTGTTTTTTTTTGCAGACAAAAGTGATTCTTTTCATTTATCCTCTTCCAAAATTGAGACAAATAATTTCCCGTTTTACCCTCTTCATTTCACAAACCCTACATCTATTTCTCTCATTTTATCACACCCACCTCCTACTACCACCCCATCTCAGACACCACCACCATCCCATCCGCCGGCCACCATCATCCCATCGGCTACCAACATCCAAGACCTTTATATAAGATCTTGAAGCCGAAAAGTTAACTGAAAAATTCATAGGATTTTGTTTAAGTAGCTCAGTTATCTAAAGCAGAAAGAAAGTTTCGTTTATTGTGTTGGTGATTTGGTTTGACAAAGGATAAGAAAGGGTTGATTTATGTTTGATATTCGAGTTAAAGTGAGAAAAGAAATAACAAGTTTTTTTTTTTGCTAAGTTGCGTGTTATTAGGGTCAGATAAAAGGAGTCTGTGTTGGGTGGTTGTGTGGTTGTGTGTTTGTGTGTTTCAGAAGAGTAAGTTTAGGGTTTTTAGTGTGAAAATATTTAAGGATAGTGGTTTTTATATAGAGTAGGGGTTAGGTTTAGGATTATCTTGGTGTGTGATTTTAGTTGCGATTCACTTATTTTACTTGGGCTATCCGAAAATTTGTGGTATTGGACTTTAATTATTTAACTAGGGCCGACTTTTTAACGTAAGTATTGGATTTGGTTGAATTTTTAACGTAAGTATTGGACTTTAGATTTACATTTTCTTCTGCAGACATTGTTTGCAAATAAAGAGATAAAAGATCCGAAAAAACAAACGACACTTTAGTCTTCAATATGCTCCCCATATATGGTTAAAAGTGTACAAAATATGAGTAATATACTCATAAATTTTATTCTTCCTTGATTTTTTTATTATTTTTTTTTATTTTTTATTTTTGGAAATTTTAATATCAACTTAGTACAGTAATACATTAAATTTTAAAAAAAAAATAGTTATGCAAGGGTTTTGCTAACAACAGCCTTAAGGGTTGTCGTTAAGATGCTTTGTTCTACTACAATTTCTTGTCATAATATAAGTCATCCAATCACAATCAATCATTAAAATAGTTTATAAAAATTATGTTTGTAACTTAATCCGCACAAGATCATGAGTCTCAAACGATACTAGCTAATAACCATATTCGACCCGCAGTCTTAATTGACTTGCCAAACTCGCATGTCCTGCTCTAGTAGAGCCATCTTCAAAATGTGATCTCATGAATGAGACACCTTGCTTTTCACACTCGTCGACATTTCAAGAAATAGCAACCACAAATAACTGCTATCTATTGGTATCTAAGAGTCCCTACCAAGACTTCAAATTCATCACCTGCCCCATTAATGTCAACATCAACGATTGTCACAATATTCTCCCAAATAATATGTTAAGTCAATTGTCAAAATCTAATCATAGTTGTATCTTTTTCTCCTTATGCCAAATGTGGTGTGGCCGGACTCTTGTACCATTGTCCAAATATATAAGGAAGTGATTTCCATTTATACCGTCATATTACTTTTACTTATTTCACCCTGTAAGGGTATAAATGTCAAGACATTATAGTGTCCCAATTAATTAAAAAAATGTGCAAATCATCTTCGAACTATATACCTAGTGAGTGTTGGATACATACTCCAACAAATATGAAACTTAGCGCGAAATTAATCAAAGAGCTGATAAGAAAAGTCACATCTTCAAAAGCACAAGACAATCAACAAATAAAGTAACAACATGCATACGATATACACCTTTGAACCCCCTATATTAATAATCAATAAAAACTTACATCTAGACAAGAAGAATGAATTAACTAGCATCCTCTCTTATCGTACAATCCCAACAAAATTAAAATTCCATCATGTCTCGCACAATAAACAATCATAGTTTAAGTCTACCCTAACTCTATTTAATTAAGTACAACTAAATCACTATACATAGACTACTTACACTTTAACCACTAAGAATTGCTACTATATTTTAACAATTTCCACTTTAGCGGTGATTCTTAGTCTATACTAATTTATCAAGCATCGGTTTCCATAATGTGTGCCCTCCACCTTTGCACCAAGGTGTACCTACTCATTTATCAAGCAGTCCGTATTTGTATCTCTCAAGTTGTTTTAACCTTCAAATTTCTTTGAGCAACTACAACATCGTCGTTACTAACCTGAATAACTTCAGCTTCACGTTTTCCCAGAGCTCTCCGCAGATCCACCTCAAACCAAACACGTTTTTGAACACGTAATCCATGGACTTTTGTCTTAATTCCAGGACCAAGTTGCTTAAACCCAACTTGTTTTGAACCTCCATGCTTTTGTACATCGTTTCCTCTTTTAAAATGTCCATTCATCAGCATTAGATTTTGGCTTTGCATAGGTTTCTTGTTTACATTTTGCTCTGGTTTTTTGTTTACATTTTTCTCTTTTTTGTTTACATTTTCCTCTTTTTTGTTTACATTTTGCTCTTTAATTATTGTTTTTGGAATAATTTTCCAACCCCCTATAACAGAACCTTTGCCATGCCTAGTTCATGTTGTCAAATCGAAGTTGTACTGAACAATCTTTTTCAGTTGTGCAAGAAGATAACATTATTCGAACACTTGGACAATGGGCAGACTAGAGGCATACATTTACAGACACCAACACATGTATCACTTACAGTCACAAGACTTGTCTATTTGCATATTTTAGAGATGATAGAAGTTTGCGTGAAGTTTGCGTGTGATGGAGCTTCGTTGTCCTCCACTCCATCATCTATAGCATCTGATCGTATTGATAAAACTACTGAATCAGTCAAGGATTAGTCATAATTAAGTTTAAAGTTCGACAATCAGGAAAACTGAGTAACAATATAAGTCATACCACTGTCAAAATCATTATCAAAGGTGGATAGTAGATGTTTGAGTTGAATGATCACAATCTATTGTATCCAGAGATCACTTTATTGATGGAACTTGCTGGTGCTCACACCACTAATATTAGCTTAATTATAATCATCCCTTGCTGTCTATATTTGTGTGTGTGCACGTCCACGAAAAGTGTTGTTGCACAACTCATGATACATGTTCTTTAAGTCCTAAAAGCAATACCAACGCGTAGTGAGTAGGTCTGTCTTAAATCCAAACCCCAAACTACACCAGGGTCATTAGAACTTTCTATTGTTCCCAGATAGGATGTTACACCACCATAAAGGCACTACAAAAAGCATAGGTGATCCAAAACACTATACTTATTGACTTACAATCCATAAAATAGGAGATATTGTGTTTGGCTGTGGTCAATTTGGACCAATCATATCAGCATTCCCAAACCTAGAGAATCGTCAGGAGCATCAGTTTTAGTGTTTCAGATGGCTGCGGGCCATCTATTCTCATTTGGTAACTTAAAAGGCGTTATTTAGCATTACACACATATAGGACGATGTTTGCCACTCTATCAGGTATCAAACAAGAAAATGTTGTTCTTTGTAGAGAAAACAATACCCCAAACAACAGAACTGGTTAAGAGATTAAAGGATGGGCTTGGGGCATATAAAACAAAATTTTGGAGACAACTAGGATGTCCTAATATCAAGCCTTATTTAGAAATTAATGTCATTCCCCATTGGGCATTGGACATTAATAAGTTTAATCTTGGATTGTATATATAACAAGGTCCTCAAAACCTATTTATTGTCTTAAAGAAAAATAACGCTGTTCGACTCAGGTTACACCACACATTGTCTCGGTGTGTGCAGTGAAAAGCTTTACTATACGCTTAGAATAGCTACTAAACAATTGTGGGCGGAAGCATAAAGGCTTTATTTACAGACAAGAACACTTACATAAAACCATTAAAATGTCACACACTGTGTTATATTCGTATGCTAAAAACGATTTAAAAGAGTAGCAGTCACAGTCCTTAAGCCAACAGAAACACCATCGTGTAGAATTTAGACATTCAAGTTGTGCAACTTTGCAGGTGATTCATGAAGCCGCATGGTCCCGCTCTCCACCACCTGGAGAACACCTGGTCGTTCTGCCAAAAAGTACAGAATTAAAAACGCTTGTATACCAATCAAAAAGATTAATGTAAACAAAGCTGCAGGTCAGAGTTTTGAGTAGATGTCTTCAATTTGCAAGTTACCTTATCCAAAATGCATGTATCCTAAGTCAGGATCCTAACTAAGTAAGAGGTGACAGTCTACCAGAACTGATCAACAAAAGGCACCTAACCAAATACTAGCTGTGCACATATTGCTCTATAATGTTTCCGATACCATTCAATATCTTCATTTCGCATTTAGAACTCCCATCATACGCATCAAAAATACTAAAAGAACATAACTTACAAATTCTGGTCAAAGCCGGACCCCTAACAACAGCAAACTACCAACATTATTAGCTTTCTCACTGTCACAAGTGGGTAATAGCATAGCTAAGGTCACTACCAAAGTTTATAACTGAACAGAGATCCCAAACCACTGTCCTTTTGATTCTCAAAATCCACATACAACGAGATATCATATCCTGTTGCAGTCAATTTGTTCAGAGGTGATTGCTAATCATCACAAACGAGGAGCATTAATTTGTTTAAGTGTTTTAGAATGGGATAATGTTAGGGCTCTAACTGATGTATCCATTGCCTGGTCAGCTCTGTTTGTGGCTACAATTGACCCTCATGGGTTTGTTTGTTTGTTTGTTTGTTTGTTTTTTTTTTGTTTTTGTTTTGTTTTTTTTTGTTTTTTTTTTTTTTTTTTTTTTGTTTTTTTGTGCAGGTGTGTTACGGAGTATATTAATTTGATACTTTCCACTTCCATTTCTTCGCAATTGATGTTGTGTTTCACTCATGAAAGGTGATATCATAATAAGGTTGTAACATAATTTCAAAAAACCAGACTACTGATTTTTTTTTTTTTTTTTTTCCTCATTGTACCCAGATAGACTGTAAGACCGCGCCACCTTAAATGCACTACAGAATCATTTGAAGTGTGCATATTCTAACTTAATAATCAAAAGTTTGACAGTAGAAGACATGATGCTTATCGCAGAATAAGGCTTCATAACACTACAAGCAGATAGTTATAGTAGAAAGCTACAAATGAAAAATGAGTACTGCACTACTACCCACTTGTACCGAGTAATAGTTGTAGCCTTGTAGGAAGATATGCGCATCTGTTAGGAATTTATTTATTTATTCTTTAATTTGTTTTAACACAAGTGCTTTAGATGATTTAGTCCATGAAAATTAGGATAATGAAAGAAAAGAATGTCACTGTTGAGATAGAGGAATCAGATACTGTCTCAGCTGATAGTCAAGATCCTTAATAAGACAAAGTGGTTACACGAGTATGTGTTTCTAATCAGCACGCCAAGGGTATCGCATATCCTGATTATGCAAGCTGATAAGTTCAGAACATACATGATACACCTAAACAAATCATACCTGCCCATATTGTCCTATAATGTTTCTAACACAACTCTTAAATGTTGATTTTATATTTAGATATCGCCATTATATCAGGGAGTTTGTCATTATCAATTATCAGAGTTAGTTTAGCTAAGTAAATCAGAAGTTCAACAAAGGCTAATTCTAGATTATGGTCACTAGAATGCCTATAAGAACTAAAAGACTGAATCCATTGAAAAAATACCAACGTAGCAAAAGATTCAAGGAGTATAAGGCAACGTACTCGAAATTTCTTCAACTTGCGTGGGAGTGAGCTTGGCAGAAAATCCACACGCAACATGCTTATACGTATACAACAAAGCCCCTTTTGCTGCCTCCTCACTATCAACCAATAATCAAAATCAAACAGAATTAATAACTCATAATGTAATGACACATATATATGTTTACATCAGAAATATCTGAAATTTAAAGGCACCAGTTTTATATTGTGATCTAAATGACTATTTCTTCATCAAATTACAATTTTACTCATTCTTCGGCTGTAACGAAGAAATTTCTAACAAAAATGTTCATTTCATTGTCTGAATAAAACCTAATTCCCTATACCGTTTTTGTAGAAAAGCAAATCAAATCCGTAACTGAAGTACTAATCACACACTTTCCAAACACTGATCATACAAAACCTCCTCTATCTTGTTATTCCCCAACACCACAACGAATATAACCAACCGGATTCGGTGCTGTTCTCAATCATTTTGGCCAAAATTGATGGGGGCAACGCTGTTTGTCCTAGTTCCCAGTGTTACAGTAAATTCAAAACTAATCTCACATATTCTCAAGCAAAAAACACCCTTGTTTTCCACAAACTGTTTTGTACAAAACAAGGAAAATAGAGATTGCGTTCAAATCAAATGTTTCCCATCAAATTCTTTAAAAAAAAAAAAAAAAAAAGAAATAGTTTAATTTGAAAACATCTAAAATACCTTCCGAAAACCGAAGAGAGTGTACGAAGATGATACGTTTCGAGCTCTTCTTCTAGAGGTCGATCAGTGTAAACAATATGAACAGATGCTTCTTCAACTGGTGATGATGAATCAGATTGTGCCATTGATGATGATGATGATGTTAATGATATGGTGATGATTGTTAAGATGAAAGTGATGATGATGAAAGATTTATTAGGTGCCATTTTTATAGAGAAATTAATTTGAATGGTGACTTAATTGGTTGTATCTGTTTATTGCTTAGTGACCAAGGCTTAGATTTTGCTTAGTATCGAGTACAAAACAATGGATTCAAGCCGTCCACCTTTTGGATTTCTAATTCCGGGTTATGCGTGTAATGGTGTACAAAGCGGTTTTTGTTTGATAAATATTGATATGGAATATGATAACGAGGGTGGTGGCAATGTTGCCTAACCATGCCTAATATTAAATTGTAATTAGCCAATAGAATGAATCCAACTAGTTTCATGCCTAATCATGCCTAACCATTTATTTTTAGTGGCAATGTCATGCCTAAGCATGCCTAAACTTTTTAAAGANCTCTTGCCGAAACTATCATCCCGAGCCAAAGGCAATGTTATGCCGATTGATGCCGAGCAAAAAAAACGTACGTTGCCAGTACCCTGATAGATAGATATATTCCATATTCCAAACCACTCAATAAGGCAAGATATGAAACTTTAATGAGAGACTCACGTTATGCCTAAACCCTTACCGATTATGGTTCATGGCAGCATACCAAACGCACCTTAATTGCATAAATCATCCTTAAACTTTATCCTTAAACTTTAACGAAATTGCATGTTCCGTCCTAACCTTTCCAAAACTAAATATAAAGTCTTTGTGAGAAACTTTTGAAGCATATTTCGTCCACACCTCAAAGTTAAATGATTATAATACCTCTCCTTCAACACTTTTTTAAATCAAAACTTAACTATAAACCCATATAGATTCAATGGGTACATGTTTCAAATCCGGTGCCAAACATAATCACAATCTACATATATTCACCAGTGTAATCTTGTAAGCAGGAAATGTAGTTCAGGGTTGTAGACATCAACAAAGTTCTATATGATCTTGGTAGAGCTCATCTCAGTTGGTGATGCCTCTTTTTTACAGGTCCTACATATTGTTGTTGTTGTTCAGAGTATGTATTTCTTGTTTGAGAGAGGAAATGTAGTCATTGAGCGGATTAAGTTAGTATTTAGTGATTCTTCTCTTAAACTGATGCCCCTTTGTGATAGGATTTAGGTATCTATTTCTGAGGTAGAGCTGCAAATAGGGTCCTGGATAATCTTGCAAAGAGTAAATATAGTCTTAGAGATGGAATACCCTAAAATGCTTGGTGAATTTGGTGAAGCATTGGTGATTTCAGTATAGCATGAGTATCTAGAACCAACACTAGTCGTCAGAGCTACCACTACTGAACCGCCACAGCTTGGTAACAGAGTCGACGACATCGCTGCTCAACCGTCGAAGCTTACACCGTCGCAACTGAGATTTGTGTAAACTAGGTATAGTAGTGGTTTGTATGTGGATTTTGGGTAATCATTAATTTTGTTCCTTTTTTCTTTCTTTCTTACTATCTATATCTAAATCTTTAAATTAATTTTTTATTTTACATTTTTGTCTGTATTGAGTTGTTGATTATCATTGTGTTTTTTTAATTGAGATTCAAATGTCAAATTGGTTCATTTTTTCGTTTTATTTTTGTATAACTTGGTAGTGATGGTTTGACCAAGAACAGTGGTGATGGGGCAATTATTAACATCTCAACATTAATAATCAAACAGGTTCTTTTGATAATCAATACAAATTTAGATATAAACAACTATACTAAACTTTCATCTAAATGTATATATAAACCACTATAATAAACTTTCATATAAACCACTATAGTAAAGTTTTTTCCTTTGATAATCAATACAAACGGGTTCTTTTAATAATCAAATGTTAGATAAAGATACATTGTATCTAATCCAAGTGGGACTACAAGTTGGTTATGCAACTTGGTTTTTGTGGTTGGGTCATGCATGATGTCAAGTGCTCCTTTTGATGCTTATAAAAGGGAGTGATCTCAGTTAGCATCCCATTCTCATTTCTATTTTCACATACAAAGTTCTCCTAACTAGTACTTGTGAGTTAATTTGAGAGTTTGTGTGATATTTCCTAATCACAAGAGATTAGTCTTGTGTTGGATCGTTATACTCTGACCAAACTATTATTCCGAAAACCGAAGAGAGTGTACGAAGATGATACGTTTCGAGCTCTTCTTCTAGAGGTCGATCAGTGTAAACAATATGAACAGATGCTTCTTCAACTGGTGATGATGAATCAGATTGTGCCATTGATGATGATGATGATGTTAATGATATGGTGATGATTGTTATGATGAAAGTGATGATGATGAAAGATTTATTAGGTGCCATTTTTATAGAGAAATTAATTTGAATGGTGACTTAATTGGTTGTATCTGTTTATTGCTTAGTGACCAAGGCTTAGATTTTGCTTACACTGTGTTCTCGAGTTGGTTTTTTAAAGGAAAGGGAAAGTAATGAAAGAAAACTAAAAATATATCATGTTCTTGAGTTTTTTAAGGAAGAAAAAGGAAGTAAATGTAAGAAAAATGGGGTAAAATATGGGCAATTTGGTGGGATTTTGTTTCAGCCCAGATTTGGGACGAAATGGGAGGAAACAAAATGTATATGACAAATATGCCCTTTAACTTATTTTTTATTTGCCATTTTTGATATAAATGAAGGGCAAAAAAGTAAAATTACCAATTTACTTCCCTTTTCATCCTAACTCAAGAACACAAAACATACAAAATATCATTCATTTTCCTTTCACTTTCTTTCAACTAGAGAACACCTATTTTATGTTACTTTTCTTTAATTTCACATCCTTTCATTTTCATATCTAATCATTCCTTTTCTTTCCTTTAATGAAAAACTTAAGAACACAGTGTTAGTATCGAGTAGAAAACAATGTATTGAAGCGGTCCACTTTTTGGATTTCATTTCCGGGTTATGCGTGTAATGGTGTACAAAGGGGTTTCATTCCGATAATGGTGTTTGTTTGATAAATATCGATATCGAATATGATAACGATAGATAGATATATTCCATATTCTAAACCACTCAATAAGGCAAGATATGAAACTTTCATGGATGAGAGACCCACGTTATGCTTAAACCCTTACCGATTAGGGTTCATGGCAGCACACCAAACGCACATTAATTGCATAAATCATCCTTAAACTTTGACGAAATTGCATGTTCCGTCCTAACCTTTCCAAAACTAAATATACGGTCTTTGTGAGAAACTTTTGAAGCATATTTCGTCCCTATCTCAAAATCAAATGACTAAAATACTTCTCCTACAACCCTTTTTTTAAATCAAAACTTAACTCTAAACCCAGATAGATTCAATGGGTACATGTTCCAAATCCATTGCAAAACATAATCACAATCTACATATATTCACCAATGTAATCTTGTAAGCAGGAAATGTAGTTCAGGGTTGTAGACATCAACAAAGTTCTATATGATCTTGGTAGAGCTCATCTCAGTTGGTGATGCCTCATTTTTACAGGTCCTACATATTGTTGTTGTTGTTGTTCAGAGTATGTATTTCTTGTTTGAGAGAGGAAATGTAGTCATTGAATGTACTAAGTTAGTATTTAGTGATTCTTCTCTTAAAATGATGCCCCTTTGTGATAGGATTTAGGTCTCTATTTGTGAGGTAGAGCTGCAAATAGGGTCCTAGATAATCTTGCAAAGAGTAAATATAGTCTTAGAGATGGAATACCCTAAAATGCTTGGTGAATTTGGTGAAGCATTGGTGATTTCAGTATAGCATGAGTATCTAGAACCAACACTAGTCATCAGAGCTACCACTACTCAGCCGCCACAGCTTGGTAGCAGAGACGATGACACCGCTGCTCAACCGTCGAACCTTACACCGTTGCAACTGAGATTTGTGTAAACTAGGTATAGTAGTGGTTTGTATGTGGATTTTAGGTAATCATTAATTTTGTTCCTTTTTTCTTTCTTTCTTTCTAGATCTATATCTAAATCTTTAAATTATTTTTTTATTTTACATTTTTGTCTGTATTGAGTTGTTGATTATCATTGTGTTTTTTTAATTGAGATTCAAATGTCAAATTGGTTCATTTTTTCGTTTTATTTTTATATAACTTGGCAGTGATGGTTTGACCAAGAACAGTGGTGATGGGGCAATTATTAACATCTCAACGTTAATAATCAAACGGGTTCTTTTGATAATCAATAGAAATTTAGATATAAACCACTATACTAAACTTTCATCTAAATGTATATATAAACCACTATAATAAACTTTCATATAAACCACTATAGTAAAGTTTCATCCTTTGATAATCAATACAAACGGGTTCTTTTAATAATCAAATGTTAGATAAAGATACATTGTATCTAATCCAAGTGGGACTACAAGTTGGTTATGCAACTTGGTTTTTGTGGTTGGGTCATGCATGATGTTAAGTGCACCTTTTGATGCTTATAAAAGGGAGTGATATCAGTTACCATCCCATTCTCATTTCTATTTTCACATACAAAGTTCTCCTAACTAGTATTTGTGAGTTAATTTGAGAGTTTGTGTGATATTTCCTAATCACAAGATAGTAGTCTTGTTAATCCTTGTAATTAGAGAAAATGTGTAACTCCTAATTTTCATCATAGTGAAACGTATCTTTCCCTACATGTGGTTTTTACCCAGTTGAGGTTTTCAACGTTAAATCTGTGTGCCATCTTTTATTATATTTCATGGACTCAAGGATGTGGCAAGTGAGTTGCATTGCAACTGATGGCATGTCATTGGTTAAGAAAATGTTGTAACAAAATATTTCACCCACTCCTAATCAAATGTTAGTAATTTATCCACTTATTTTGGAAGGAATTATTATTGTTAGCTACATCGTAAAGTTTTTATATACAAACCACGTACTATGTCCAGAAAATGTCATTAAACCTTGAAAATCAACATCGGCACTAAGAACCAGTTTTAGTGCGTTTATCAGAAAATTTTGTTGTTTTGAAACAATTTTACGAGTTTATCTTACCCAGGGAGGAATTACAAGTGACGGGGCTATCTTTCACGTATTTGCTCCGTGCTCATCAGCTACTTTGGAGCTTTCTTCAGAAGTAATACTAGTAATAGGTGTACCAGCCAGGGACGGAGCCAGTGGGAGGGGGCTGGAGGGTGCTCGGCCACCCCCAACAATGGCAGGCCTACCCTATGACTAGGTGGTTCCCTAAAACTAACTTAAAGATGAAAGCTTTTTAGAAGGTATGTATAAGAAAGATTAGGATGTACAGATCGGGAACCACCTTCTATTTTACGAGGAAGATGAAAGCTTTTTGTTTCAATGGAGTTTTGACTTTCGAGGTCTCATGTCTTACGAGGAAGATGACCAGGAAGCAAAAAAAGTACTGTGCATTTTATATTTTAATGACCTGATGCTCTGTACATATTAATAAGTTCACTTTTAACCCTTCTAATTTCTAATTTATCATTTCAGTATGTTTAAAATATGAGTATGATTAAACCTCCTTTAAAGAAAAATGATTACATTAGTCCGTATTATGATTAATCCAGATTCGCCACCATTTACGCCAACCTTTGCTTATTTTGTTTATTCTTTCAACTACTCTAGTAATAGTATGTTACTACTAGAAAAAATATCATTGAAACCGCATGTAGAACGATTCAAACTTCAATCTAGCTTTTAAAACAAAAATTTGTATATTACAACCGAAATTTTTGAGCCCCCCTTAACACAAATTTCTAGCTCCGTCCCTGATACCAGCTATTCCGAAGGTACCCAGATCTACGTCAATATTATCCATTGTATTCTACAAAGTAAAAAAGGGCTAGTTGTCACTGTCTACTTAAAACTTTTGTTTAAACGTAAGGGTGCGTTTGCTTCAAGTAAACAAAAGTTTTAAAATAAACTCGTAAACTTTTGTTTAAACCAGTAAACTTTTGTTTAAACCAAACGCACCTTAAGTTTAAACAAATGTTTTAAGCGGACAATGACAACTAGCCCTTTTTACTTTGCAGAATACAATGGATGATATTGACGTAGATCCGGGTACCTTCGGAATAGCTGGTACACCTATTGCTAGTATTACTTCTGAAGAAAGTTCCAAAGCAGCTGATGAGCACGAAGCAAATACAGGAAAGATAGCCCCGTCACTTGTAATTCCTGCCTGGGTAAGATAAACTCGTAAACTTGTTTTCAAAATGACAAAATTTTCTGAGAGACGCACTAAAACTGGTTCTTAGTGCCGATGTTGACTTTCAGGGTTTCACGACATTTCCTGGACATACTACCTGGTTTGTATATAAAAACTTTACTATGTAGCTAACAATCATAATCCTTCTGAAATAAGTGGATAAGTTACTTACATTTGATTGGGATCGGGTGAAATATTTGGTTACAACATTTTCTTAACCAATGACATGCTAACAGTTGCAATGCAATTGCAACTCACTTGCCACATCCTTGAGTTCATGTCAATCTTTCAAATCATCAAAAGGTATTAAAGATTACATTGATTAAAAGAATAGTGTATAAAATGTTACCTCAATTGAACAAATTAAAAGACACGGGATTCGAGTGATTTAAAAACTTGTGTAAACAATGGCCTAAAATCTACAAGTTTTAAGGTTTTGTTAATTCGGCTTTTTTACTGGACGAAAGTAGGGTCGAAAATGCAAAACAAAAACACGAAACCTAAATGTAATGCAAAAAATGTCAAATTCTATCAAAATTTATACCATATTAAATAGTACAAAATTCTGGAAAATTTGGTGAAATCGAATTTTATAAATCATTTTTGTCTAAAATTATGTCCATATTATCATGTAAGAGCTGAAAAAAAGAAAAGAAAGGAAAACACATCCACATCTGTAACACAAAGAGTAAATGCGTGTGCGTGAAATTAGTTGAAAATGCATTGAATTCTCTTGGGGTATTTATACTATCCCAAGAGCATGGTACCTTGACACAGGGATGGAGTGAGCAGGGCTACACCTAGCGTGCTAGGTGTTAAGCCACATGAGGGACAATATCCCGTAATATCCGGGTTAGGCGGTGCTGGCATGGGCCTTTGTCAGGACTGTTGGTTAAAGAGGGATCCCCTGGTTAAAAGAGTGAACGCATATTCCTTCTGTCTAGGACGTGTTCCTTTGGACATGTGGAAGTGTGGATCGTCCAGACATATACACGAACAAAGCACATAAAATTTTTGATCGCATGTTAGAGAGGGATGTTGCGCCCACATAATCCATCACCTACAACATTCTGAAATATGGATACTGCAAGAATAAGAGAATTGATGATGCTACGAATCTTTTTAGACAAATCCCAAAGAAGGGTTTATTTTCTGATGTTTTTGCTTATAATAATATGTTGCAAGGTTTCTTTCAGTTGTGGAATCATGTAGCTGCCTGAGATCGAACTATTCAGTGAGATGCAAGCCAAGGGCCTAACTCCTAGCACGTGTACTTATGGCATCTTGTTACATGGAATGTGCAAAAGCTCTAAGTGTTCTGATGCATTGGTTCTATTTCGTTCACCGTAAAACAATAAACTGATAAAAGATGTTGCCTTATATACTATGTTGATTGACGGTTTTAGCAAATGTGGGAAGCTTAACATGGTTGTGGACCTATTTGCTGCACTCTTATTGAAAGGATTGAAAGCAAATGTTAGGACCTATACAGTGATGATACAATTGCATTTTCAAGAAGATTCATTTAGTAAAACGAAAGATTTGCTAAAAAGGATGGAAGAGAATGGTTGTTTGCCAAATAGCATTACGCGCGTATAATATTCTCATGCAAGAGTTGAAAAAGAACGAGTGTCGAGAAGCAAAGATTATTCTTGAGGAAATGACCAACCAAGGTAATTTATGCCTGATGATGGTACTCTTAGAATGTTGCTACCCCTAATCTCAAACACGGGACATGATTATTATCTGCTAAATATATCATTCAAAAGCTAAAAGATGTGAAGAGAAAAGATGGTGCAATACGTGATTTACCCTTTTCGAACTTGAATGTGAAAACCCCTACTACCTATGTGATAAGGAATCTTAAAAATCCTTATAAATCATAATCATAAATCTGAAAAAGGTTTATCAGGTTTCACTTGGGAACATAAATGGACAATAGAATTGGAACATGAATGTATAAATTTTCAGCCAGATTGGTAGTCCCTTTGTTTGAGAATGTATTTTTACATGAAATTTGGTATTTTGTATATTGCAGCAGTCATAAGGAGAATCCATTCTATCGGTGAACAAAACTTGCTTTCACCACTATTGATGATAGTAATTCCATTAGAAGAAGAGTAGAGAGGTATTACGTCCACTTTGAACTATTACCCTGTCTTCTGTGTGGAAAACTAGAAGGGGGTTGAATAGTTTACCGGTTTTTAACTTGATTATCTTTTAAAAACTTTACGTGTAATCAAAGATCTAAACTAAAAGTCAATATGTAATACGCAAGAATAAAGAAAGAAACGATCAAACCACAACACGATTGTTTATCGTGGTTCGAGAGTTTCTTTCAACTCAAGAGTTTCTTTCACTAGTATCCAACTCGAGAGTTTCTTTCACTAGTAAACAAGCTCCTTTCACCGGCGGAGAAAACCTTACACATCGCTTACACATGATTACCAACACAAAGCTAGATGGCGAGTTCTTTTACAAGGGTACACCCACTCCCGTCAAGCTATGTATTTTAAGGCCTAAAATACTAACCGATCACTACTGAAAGTACACAATGAAATGATGTATAAACCTCACTAGTTTACACAAAGATAAGCTAACAAGACTTGCAACGTTATGTTGAGACTTGTAACTTTTGTTATGAACTTGTGATCTTCTTTGCTACAAAAGATCTCACACAAATGAAATGTTAATAAGTTAGATGAATGTAATGAGAATGTATGTTTAAATTATAATGAGAAGTCATAAAGGATTTCTTGAGAGTGGCTTGCTATTTATAGCCAACCAAGCCAGCAGGCTGGCGGATCCGGCGGAACCAAAACAAAGGTTCCGCCCTTGTATCCCCAGGGATCCGCCAGGTCTGACAGGCAAATGTTCAATAAATCTTTCCATATCTAGTATTGTCAAATCAAGATCCTTCAAGTCAACACAAGATATATTGAGTAAGAATCTTTCCAAATATGCATGAGATCTTTCCAAAAGTCAACTTAGAGATTTTGGAAACCTTTCCAAGATTACACATGATGTATGCCATGATGTCATGTAACATTTTCTATTTTTAGAAATATGAAAATGTTATGTTTTATATGAAATGTAAATGTAGCAAATGTTTATATGAAATAAAGTCTAGTTATGCAAGATTTAAACTATAATCATGCTTTGCTAAAAAATAAAGTTTACACTTTGTCATTAACAAAACTTAGCAAAGATCGTAAAATATAAATAAATTAGGAGAAAATGCGGGAAAGATAGCCCCGTCACTTGTAATTCCTGCCTCGGTAAGATAAACTCGTAAACTTGTTTTCAAAATTACAAAATTTTCTGAGAGACGCACTAAAACTGGTTCTTAGTGCCGATGTTGACTTTCAGGGTTTCACGACATTTCCTAGACATACTACCTGGTTTGTATATAAAAACTTTACTATGTAGCTAACAATCATAATCCTTCTGTAATAAGTGGATAAGTTACTTACATTTGATTGGGATCGGGTGAAATCTTTTATATAATAAAACAAAACCCCTAGTGGTGACTTTTTCATTTTGAAAAAAAGATTATTTCCTTTTTTAGTAAATTTTTTTAAATTAAAATTTAATTTTTACATGTAGAAAATTTAATAAAGTCAACTATTTCTAAATTTGTCAAAAAAACTTTTAGAAAACGTTTTCTATTAAAAAAAATGTATAATACACATGGGTCTCTTTGTTATTTGTCATAGTTATAGACATCTTTTGTAAATTTATACAAAAACACGGGATCCACCATCCCTACCATTCGAGTAAATCCACCATCCCTATCATTCCTTCCCAGAACAAATTTCAATCCCAGATACAAAACCAATTATAATATCCCTTCATGTTATCCCACTTCAACAAAGAAAAACACCCTTAGTTTGTACAACATCACATAGATTTATCATTACTTTGAGGAAATCACTGCTACAAATAAACTGATGTGGTTGATTCAATTGGTGTACACAATCATTTTTATACAGGTAATACTCTATAGTCGATTCTTCTTAATTCTTCTTATCTTTGATGTTGCTTCATCACCGTGTTTCTTATGTTTTATCTTAGATTCCCAACTTATAAGATTTGTTCGACTTGTGTATCAAGTTTTAGATGACCAATTAGATTTTGATTGTTGGTAAAGTTTGGAATCTTATAATTTTTGGTATGTATTTTAAATGCTACTTAAGTATCGTAGAAATACAAGAGCCTGGAACAAGTGTCCGGCTGAAAATTAGGTGGTGTTTGGATTAGCTTATTTAGAACACAGCTTATTATTATACCTGCAAATGCTTTTGAAGGTAATTTTTGCCCTTCAAGTCCAATCTTTTCCCATTGTACACTACAATGTCGTTTGATAAGGACGTGTTTGGGATTGTTCAAGAGTGTTTGGATCTAATCAGAATAGAGTAATTTTCATCCTTAACTAAAGTAAGAGAATCAGGGGTTATTCGAGATAGTGTTTGTATCTACTTAAAATTTTATCTTCAATGACAACCGATGTGCATTTTGAAAGTGAGTGACGGTAATTAATAGGATTCGATGATTAGCTGTATGAAAATGGGTTGTAATTAATAGTGTTTCGATGACCACTAATGTGCATTTTGATGTTATGTTAAGATTTAGGTTAATGGAAGAAAAAGCAAACCTACCACGGACACTTTTCATATACACTTATACATAAACATGGATAATTGCATTTACATGTTGCAACCTTTTGATGTAGATAAACACAGGTCATGAAAACAAAAACAAGTGAAAAAATATAACGATATTCATCTGCTTATACGTACCGGATTCCATCTAATGACCCCATCAATATGCAAAAGATGTTCATGATCTTGAGGTTGTAGTTAATTTAAACTTTTGATGTAGATGTTCATGATAATTTATTTTGCTGATGGCGCAACTAATACATGTATGTTGGGCATTATAACTCATGTTCTTCTGGTCACAACGACTCATTTTTAGCACATATCGAAATCGTAGGAAACGGGTTTGTTAATTTAGACTTTTGATATGAACGACGTAAGAGGTTGAGTACATTTATCTAGATTTTGGACGACTTTCACCCTTTTAAACCATTGGACCCATTTCATTTTTATCTAAATTTTTTTTAGCAATTTGACCCAAAACTATTTAGCTCTAATATAATAAGTCAAAGATGACATTCCTAACGACTATAATTCATCCCACTAACTTGGCATATAATAGCAGGTTTGATATGTTCATCTATTTAAATTCGATAATTATCAGATAAGCTAATAAGCCCGCATATAAGCTTAAACAAACACCAAATAATTAATTGTAGAGAGATTAAAAAAGATGTAACTCAAGTTATAGAATTTAGTATAGTTTTTCTATACATAATAAAAGATAATGATACTCCTACCTTTCTGTCTTTTATAGGGTGTTTTGATTACCTAATTTGAGTGTGTATTAGCTTATTGCATTTTTTGAAAGAAGTATTGGCTTTACAAAGAATCATTCAGTGGTTTTCTACTTTTAAACTCCACTAATCGCATGATATTTTATATGAAATTTAGCTCCTTATTTTCCAATTATCCGCACCACATCTTCCTAATTATCTATTGTATTGTCACAATTTAAATTTAAGTGTACAAATGCAAAGTATTGATGGAATTCCTTTAATAGTCTGGTTAGCGAAGTTGGATCCAGAAACCGACTACTGCTTTAGTAACGTCTACTGCCTCAGTTTTGCAACCAGAAACCGGCGGAACTATCCATTGCTTCACTGCTGTCACCTCTTGTGCTCTACTTGACATTGTCACACCTCCATACAAAGAATTTGTAGGCAGAAAGGTACTTATTACCCTGATTACCCATACTCCATTTTTGTAGTTCATTCTTTTTCTGCAGCATAGCATGGCAATCTGATACTTAGTTTTAGAGGTGTCAAAATGGATGGGTAGTTGGGTACATGGGTCGGTTTGGCCGACCCAACAACACATTCTGCACAAAGTTTTGTGTTATGTAATTAGGTGAAGTA
Organism: Artemisia annua; assembly: GCA_014162995.1. Lineage (NCBI taxonomy): Eukaryota > Viridiplantae > Streptophyta > Magnoliopsida > Asterales > Asteraceae > Artemisia > Artemisia annua. The sequence goes on from LBNU01013828.1 coordinate 23,242, forward strand.
ATAAATATGATTGCAAATGCAATAAGTTTTAAAAAATAACGAGATAATGTTTTTCTGAATAAAACCATTTAGGACATTGTAACAATTTGAAAAGTGTTAAGCAACTTATGACTTATTGAAATTGCTACTCTACTTTGTTTCATAAATAAAATGAGATATTGGTTAGATAGAATTGTCTATTATGGTATTAAAAAGTTCAGGGAAACAATTGCTTCTTTTAGTGAGAAAATACAAAGCTTAATACACCAGATTATAATGAGTACTATACTTTTAGTCAACCAACAAATTACTTTAGGGATGCAAACTCAGTTATTTGGGGTCTAAGGAGGTCACAAGCTATATTTTGTAGTCTAAGGAGGCAACAAGATTAACAACTTAGACTTAGCATGGACTTTAGTTACTTGCATGCAAAATTTTTTGTTTCTTTTTAAATGACTAAATTCTAATATTTTCATCAAACTTATCAACAAGTCTGAGTTGCATTTTTTAGATTTTAGACCCATTTGCTTTCGTTGCTTTTGTAACAGGAAAAAAGTTAAAAGATTCTAATTATTGTTAATTTTGCAATCTAGCGTGGTAATGTGGATGTTCATTCTACTACAGGGGATAACAATACGACTCGGACCGTTGAAAAAATACCACTCTAAGGTGGAAAATGGGTTACCAACATGATGTGCAGTTCAATGGTGATGGATCATGCACCAAAAACATTTGTTGGAGAAATTTTGCTAAAGTTAACATTGAGAAACCTTAGCTTGGTATTTCAGTTGTTTTCATTTATAGTCAAACTATTTTATTTTCTATGTATGTTTATTTTTATCGTTGGATCATTTTCGTTTGGTTTATTTGGCTATCGTTACGTAATTGTTGGACTAATATGGCCTCCCACGATTGATGCTTCTGTTGATATAAATAATGCCTAAAAACGTTATTAATATTTTTCGATATCTCTACATTTTGATAATCACAAAATGTAATCTCATTAAACTAAAGATTATGACGTAAACAAATATTTAGTATTAAATATTCATTTTAACAACCAAATCACTTGAGGTATGAATAAACAAAATGCCTAATGCATTTTATGATCAAAGAAACATTTTCTTAATCACTAGATTTTTTATAAAATCTCATAAACATTTTATATCTTTTAGAAAATCATTTTTGGTATTAAATAAATATATTAAATCCATTATAAATATATGAATTCAAATTTTCAACCAAAAATGGCAAAAATATTCCAGAAAAACCTTCCCCACAAAAAGACAAAGCTGGGCAACGGTTTTGTCGGGCGGCCCCCTTAATTATAAAGGCGGCCCCCTTAATAATTAAGGGGACCGGCCACGCTCCTAAGGTCCCCAACTTTGCCTATTAATACTGGTTTATTCCTACAAGTTTTCCTCACCTTTTGCACTCCAAACTTTCTGATCTAAATCTCCTCTCTATTCTTTCACACTCCTTTGATCATATAATCTTAAGCTTTTGTTTTCAAGTGATTCGCACTCCAAACTTTCTGATCTAAATCTCCTCTCTATTCTTTCACACTCCTTTGATCATATAATCTTAAGCTTTTGTTTTCAAGTGATTCAAGCTTCAACCATTCAAGTGCAAGAGAAGAATACTTCTATCCATCAAGACTAGAAGTATTGCAACTTAGTGTGTTCTCACTATCTAAGTTGTTTAAGTGTTATAATTTGTAAATCGTTCATTTGTGTATAAGGTGTATATATTAGTTAGAAGGTGTGTATACTAGTTAGATAGTTGTGAATATAAGTAAGTAGATTAGATTGGTGGGTTAGTTGGTAGAGGTGTGAAGAAGAAGAAGTGGTGTGAAGAACTAGAGCTAAGTTGTGAAGAAATAGTATTGTGAAGAACTAGAGCTAAGTTGTGAAGAAATAGTGACGTGAAGAACTAGAGCTAAGCCGTGAAGAAGTAGGTGTGTGAATAAGTAGTGAAGGTGTGAAGAATTAGTGGCGTAAATAAGTAGTGCTAAGTTGTGAAGAAGTTGTGAAGACATTGTGAAGAAGTTGTGAAGAAGGTGTGAAGAAGTCGTGTACTGACTAGTGGTGTGAAATTGGTTATAGCTACAATTAGGACTCGACATTTAGCTTAGTGTCGTTAATTGGTGTAATCAAAAGTTGTGTAAGGTTTTCTTCGCCATAAGGGAGGTTGACATAGTGAAGAAAACTCTCGAGTAAGTGACTCGGGGAGTGGAGTAGGGTAAGGAAGGTGTCCTTGTAGCCGAACCACTATAAATCCTTTGTCTCGCGGTTTGATTTTTCCATCTCTAACTTATTACTTAGCTTACTTACTTATCTCTCGTATATAGCTATAATTGTTTATATTATGCATGTGTTGATTTTACATACTTAGCTTACATCATTATTATTTTTCATACTTTGATATAGTTGTTCATATTGTTCAAGATTTGAGTTCACATAAGATCGAATCAAAGTTTTTTTAAAAAGTAAACAATGTTTTAAAATTAAACTAAGTTTTCATAATAAAGTTAAAAAGACGTAAAACTATTCAACCCCCCTTCTAGTTTTTCACAGCTTCATTTTTTATCTTGGTCTTCTTTTTACGTCTCTTTTGACACGATTGATGGTTAGAATATAATGATGATAATAAACTTAGACGCAAGGCCCAACGAAATAACGAATATAGTTTGTAAACATGGAGTTCTCTTAACTTATTTTGGTTAACTGAAAGCGGTGTGAATTTAGTCTTTCCAAAATAATATGCTATTTGTTTGAGGTGTGGCATAGAATAGCATAGCCAACGGTTTTAAAAAAAGAAAAAAAACGTTAACCATTCACATTGCAACTCTATTTGCTTTCATGTCCATTTCAAACACTCTAATTCATATTTTACATGAGAAGTCACCCACATTAGCCAATTTATGCTGAATTTAAATTAAGACAAAAATACACCGTTGGTCCCTAAACTTTCCACTAAACATCGCCATGCACCCTAAGTTTTGAAAATCGTCGTGGTGCGTTCAAACCTCAAGGTTTTGAGGCCGATTGCGTCCTTTGACCTGGAAATCGAAGGTTAACGACCATTTTTAGGTATAGCATCAAGGGTATAATAGACCAAACACATTTTCAACCATATCTAAGTTAAATCTAACCCAAACTCCTTTAACATCATCATTTTGTGCCTTAGTTGTTGTTTTCCTGAAGTTAGTAAGCATGGATCTTCATGGAAATTCACCATATTAGTGTGTTCTTTCCTCAAATGGGGTATTATTAACATCTCGTTAAGTAGCAAGTTAGCAAATTATATCATGACTAAAATACACCGTTGTTCACTAAAATACACCGTTGGTTACATAGTAATTCAATTTTTGGGTGTATGTTGACTTGTGAAAGTCAAACTGGTTAAATCCAAACACCCGCTAAACTGCATATGCAGATGCAAACATGCAATTGAAAGCAAAAACTCGGAAAATCAAGATTAAAATTATCATTTAAAATATGTTTCGTTACATAATGACATTAATTCGAGGGGTATGCCAAATGTACATCATCATAACTAAATATTTCTAAACATTCATCTTCTTCAGTTTCATCATTTATTTTTTTTATCCATTTTTTTCTAATTTCCTAAGTGCAACCTTCTCTTTCCAATGCTCCTCTGCCGCTACAGAACGCCTTCCTTGTTTCACTTTAGCATGGCTTCCTTCTGCCTCCTCCTTTCCTTCTTCCTGCTTCTTCCTTCTCCTTTTGATCTTCCTCCTGTTCCAACGCAGCTTCTAGTTGATAGTACCAGCTTTCATCACCTTCAACTTTGGCCGACTGTTGTTGGTTAGATACATGGTTTTCTGCTGCAACATTTGCTTCAGTAGTTGGTCTTTTGGTCAATTCCTTGTCTTGGATAGCATCCGCATCTCTTGGTCGTTTGTTTCGAACAACATGATTTCAAGTGAATGTGATTGATGTGTTTGAGGTTGATGATATAAGATTGGTATGCAGCAACATGTGGAAGTAACCAATATATACACAAATAATGGGGAAAACGAAGAGTCTGTATTAAATTTTAGAAGCATTTTTTGAACTCTTCGATTCCCCATTATTTGTTGGAAATATACACGCATTTAGACGTAAATAGAGCGTGTCAGGGAAGACACTATTGGTCCTTCAATTTGTCTATGTTGCCGTTGGTATAGTTAAAACTCCCGCCCATTATTAAGTTTAGTGTTCACATTTGGTCCCTGAATTTGACATTTAATATGATTAATCCAACCCAATTAAATCCGTACCCATTTTGACTCATGAAACTTCAAATAGAATATGCCATTTACACTTTGACTCGTGAATTTTCAATTATGACTTTAGATAGTCAAACTTCAAAAGTCAAATTGGCATATCCATAAGGCTTACCTCCAGTAAGGAGAGACAATCTTTCATTAACAGAAACTTAAGTTCATTAATAATTAAAAGAGTACATCGATAAAAAACACTACATAAAACATTGCATAAACATTACATAAAACATTCAATTGTAATCCGGGTGATCCCAGGTTTCAGAGTTGTCGGAGTGGTAACCGTCGTCGTAAGGAACAAAGTTCGCAAACTTTTCTGCATCTAACTCTGCTTCCAACCTGTTAAGGTCCCGGTCCTGGTCCTTTTCATCGTTCCATTCCCCATGTTCTTTATAACTTAGCCGAAACTAATCCAGATGTTGTTGTTGTTGTTGTTGTTGTTGCTCAACAACTCTTGGTGCATCAGACGAAGTTGATGCACCTTGCACTCTTGGTGCATCACCAGCTGCCACATTTTCCGCAAAACTCCAACGGATCTTGTTGGAGATTTGGTCCTCTATCTGATTCACACAAGAGCACAACGACTCAGTAACGGCAACGTCTTTACGATATTCATCATACAGAAACTGATCGATCACAACTCTGCGTTCTTCCGATATGTCTTTGCACTCAACGTATCATTCTCTCAAACGTTTTTTGAGTGCCTTTCCGAGCTCAAACTTTTTAATCACTTCGACAATAGCCACTCGTCGTTCCTTGTCGTCTTTCTCGGTTTGTTTTTTGACATACTTTTGCAGTTGTTCGACGGTGTGAGGGAGTTTACAATCCATTTTGAATTGAGATAAGTGTGAGATTTGTGAATTGAAGTGTGTTAAAATGTTGTGTATTTATAAGGTAGTTTAAATTTTTTTTTTTATTTTTTTCTTTTGAATTCAACGGCTAGTTTTTTATTATTATTATTATCTTTTTTTTTTTTTTCTTTTTTTTGTACTTTACAACCGTTACACAACGGTTGAAACTTAAACTCACAAAGAAATTGCGTCGATCGTCCCTAACGTTGCAAAATAAGGTAAGCTCAAGTTGCAAAAAAAATCCACGAGCATTGTTGTAGCATCAAACAACATTAGTATCCTCAAAACCGACACCTAAGCCATAGCCTTTCTTATCTTGAACCGAGACTACTTGGTTTATCAAGAAAGTACATGGATATGAGATTTAGCCTTTATGTAAACCATATATTTATAAGAAGATAGCAAGGAAAGAACGAATCTGACCCAAGTTGTTTATTGCTCCAATAAATAAATAAAGACGAAAAATAATTGAAACTATTATAGTAAATAAAGTGCATTGCAGGGAAGATCATAAAATTACATTAACATAAACTCATAAAATGACAACACATATCTAACAATTAAACTATGTGCATGATTCTGGATCATATGCCATATGTAAAGTATCATAGTCTAATGTTTCCAAGATATCCTCGTGGTCGACTTATGAATTGTCTTGCTTGATGCCCACTTGTTGAAGATCTTCCCATTTTCTTCTTGTCTGATTAACTTTACGCCTTAACGCTGTAGTCTTTCGTCTTTCTTTCATTCATCATTTTTCATTTGCTTCCCACTCGCTCCTTTTCTTTACATAAGCCTTTGCTTTTTCTTCAAAATACCAAGCAACGGCTTCTGCAAGCTTTTCATCTTTACGCCTCTCAACATTGTTAGCCACAGATGCATTAGATGATTCTGCCATTTGAAATTTACTACGTATTTGTGTTTCTACTTCTTTTTTGGATGCTAACCTCATGAATCATAAGGGGTTAATATAGGGTGTGTGAAATGAATGCTAGAAAGTTGGAAGGGTGATTGTTTCAATTTTCAAAAAACCAAACAAAAACCCCATACGATCTTGTAGGCGGTGTGAACCACCAACTTCCATTACTTCATCCAACAAAGGTAAATCTTCCATTGGTAAATGTGTGAGAAATTTGGCCGGTTGGATGGGTTTATTGGTTAAAGCACAAAAGTTACTAGAGTCTCATGGAAGAGACGTTCAAGGGTTTTAATGACTTTGTTTTCACTGTTGGTCCCTCATTTTGTCTATGTTCCCGTTGTGATACTTAAACTCCCGCCAATTATTAAGTTGAGTGTTCACATTTGGTCCCTCAAGTTGACTGTCGGGTTTAGCTTGGGTTAGATCATAGTTAAATAGTGATTGGACTATTATGCCCCTGAAACTAGAACATAAAACGTGCGTTGACCCAACCCAAATGGGTCAAGGGACGCAATCGGACTCAAAATCCTAAGGTTTGGACGCATGGCGACGAATTTTGAAAGTTAGGGTGCATGGCGATGCTTTGTGGAAAGTTTAGGGACCAACGGTGTATTTTAGTCTTAAATTAAACATGGTCAAAATACATTATTCAAAAAGTTATAAAAAACCCCGCGCGTGCGCGGGCATTATAACTAGTATTTGGTTACAACATTTTCTTAACCAATGACATGCTAACAGTTGCAATGCAACTCACTTGCCACATCCTTGAGTCCATGTCAATCTTTCAACTCATCAAAAGGTATTAAAGATTACATTGATTAAAAGAATTGTGTATAAAATGTTACCTCAATTGAACAAATTAAAAGACACGGGATTCGAGTGATTTAAAAACTTGTGTAAACAATGGCTAAAAATCTACAAGTTTTAAGGTTTTGTTAATTCGGCTTTTTTACTGGACGAAAGTAGGGTCGAAAATGCAAAACAAAAACATGAAACCTAAATGTAATGCAAAAAATGTCAAATTCTATCAAAATTTATACCATATTAAATAGCACAAAATTCTGGAAAATTTGGTGAAATCGAATTTTATAAATCATTTTTGTCTAAAATTATGTCCATATTCTCATGTAAGAGATGGAAAAAGGAAAAGAAAGGAAAACACATCCACATCTGTAACACAAAGAGTAAATGCGTGTGCGTGAAATTAGCTGAAAATGCATTGAATTCTCTTGGGGTATTTATACTACCCCAAGAGCATGGTACCTGACACAGGGATGGAGCGAGCAGGGCTACACCTAGCGTGCTAGGTGTTAAGCCACGTAGGGGACAATATCCCGTAATATCCGGGTTAGGCGGTGCTGGCATGGGCCTTTGTGAGGACTGTTGGTTAAAGAGGGATCCCCTGGTTAAAAGAGTGAACGCCTATTCCTTCTGTCTGGAACGTGTTCCTTTGGACACGTGGAAGTGTGGATCGTCCGGACATATACACAAAAAAAGCACATAAAGTTTTTGATCGCATGTTAGAGAGGGATGTTGTGCCCACATAATCCATCACCTACAAAGATGGGAACCTGTAGCTGCGACACATCAGGTTTCAGGAAGTAGTCAAGCTGAGCCTCAGCGTCTCCTGCTGTGTGCCTCGCCAAAGTCAACCCCTCCATGATCACACCGACGGGATAGTCCTGGTCGCGCTCCAAGCGGGCATTATGAGGAAGCTCGCACAGCTTCATTTTCTCCATCACAGCGACCAACTCAGCATAAGAGTTAAGGTTATAGCCTGGCACTTCTGCGATGGGCACCGTCAACAGCTTGCGCTCGTGCAACTCTTCCACAGCCTCCGCCTTGCCACGCGCTAAGGCGCGTTCCACAACATCCCCGAAAGCAGTTACCACTTCGGGGGACTCTAAAGTGCTCAGCGCAGCCAGACGAAGGCCATGACTGATTAGCCACCTGCGAATAAAACAATATAAGACAACAAGTTCAAAGGAAGTAAATGTATAGGATTCAAAGGAGAAAGGGAATCAAAATATTACCTGCGTTCGGCAATGGAGGATACTAAGTGCGGGTACAGCTCCTCATCATACTCCACGCTCAGCTTGCGCAGCTACTCCTCCTGCTTATCTAGCGCAGCCTCCACAGTCTTTCTGAACTCATCCAGCTGAGAGAAGTGCTTGCTCTTGTTCTGCTCCATGTATTTCAATGCCCATAGACAAGTAGACTTGTATTGATCGAAGGCAAAACGCTCTTGGCTCACTTGCGCCCAGAGCAACATCTTCTCGTCAGCAAGCTTCCGAGCATATGCGTCTGTTGACGCCAACTCAGCTTGAGCACTAGCCAGCTGCGCCTTCAGTAAAGAGATCTCTTCATCCTTCTGCGCAGAACGGCTACTCTCACCTGAGTAGCCCGTTTTCACCTGAGCGATCAATGTGGCTTGGTGCGCAGCAGCTAGCTCTAACTCCTTCATCAGCTGATCTAGCGCCTTGGGCTCCGCCTCTGCGCTCTTCTGCGAAGGCTCCTCAACGTGGACAGCATCCCCAGTTGGCTCAGTTGGCTCAACACTGCACGTTAACATAAGACGGACGTTACTCTATATCATTAATGCAGTGCACGAATAGAAGAAAATTACGAAGCACAATTCAAAGTACTTACTTGGGGAGCGAAGTCTCAATCACATCCATGTCAGCAGCAGTGGCTGACACGTCTGATGATGACGGCTCGCCGTCAATGATACGGCGCCTTCTTTTCGATGAGCTTGCGCCATCATCACCAGACACTCTCCCGCGCTTTCTCCCTTGGCTGCTCTCCTCTGGCTCAAGGATCTTCACGCTCTCTGATGAAGATGAGCGTGATTCCTCGGCCTCTGGAGATGGCTCCGGAGATGGGGGTACACTGTGCACAGGAGTAACCTGCAACGCCACTTGGGGGGAGTTTTCTGGCTCCTCCAGTGCGAGTTCCATAGTCCGCCCCGCGGTAGCTGCCATAATGGGTGTCTCGCCTTCTCTCAGAGGGCGCACTCCTACCGTCAACAGCTTGGGCTTCTCCAATCGCACCACACTGAACAGGTCCATCTCTGCGCAGTAAACATACACAAAAAACAACAAAGGTTAAATAAGCAATACAAGGAAAAGAGCGCTTACAATATCAAGACAAACAGAGTGAAGGATAAGCACCCACCCCGACCATCCTCGTTCAAAAATGTTGGCACTTCTGTCTCCGGTTGGAAGTAGTTACGACTGATGCCTATATGCACCAGGAACTCATCCGGGTATGCACGGATAGGGATACGGTTAGTATTTATAGTAACCGCATCTTCTGCGCTATATGCGCCAGGGAGTGGGCGCTCATCCTTCGGTAGTGACCTCTGAGTATAGAACTCAAATTCCCACGGGAAAAAGGCCTTATAGACCCAGAAAAATTTCTCCCTCCAAGTCCTTAGGGCGTCTAACTTTTCCGTGAAACATTGCAAGCGCCCTGCGCGCTTGGAAAAGGACACCCACCCGTTTGACCACGACGTGTGGTAAAACGCGCGGAATAAATGGATGGTAGGGTTAATCGCCAATAGGCGACAATTTACTTCAAAATTTGTTATTTTTGCTGCACCTATGCAGTGCAGCTGGGAAATATGAAGGCGATACAAGCTTAAGATATCGCAAAGAAAGAGCGAAATGGGCACGCGTTGACTCGCGAATTCGAAAAAACGCGTGCATACCCCCACCTTCCCTTCGGGGAAGTCCGCTATAGATGCATCCGCATCCGGATGCAGTGCGAATGGGATATAATAATCCGAGGTGAACTGACGTAGTTCCTCCTCGGTTATATCGGACGCAATCTCGGTTAATTGAAGAACCATTGTTACAATAAGCGCACGCGCTGTTACCTAAAAGTTTGTTGATTTCTTGTTAGCTGTTTTGAAGGTTTAACAATGGTGGAAATGTGAATTTTTACTGTGCTAATCACATTGAAAGGGAGGCAATGGTTTATATAGGGTTACCACGCCCATGGATGGTTGACACGTGTAACCCACTTGCTTTAATCGTGTGGCTAGGAACTCAAAGGGTACAGCACCTTTTGCACTTTCCTACATTTTTCGAGGTTAGTTTTTTGGATTTATTTGGACTAGATTCATGGTATATTCTTTTTGGCGGGAAAGATTTGAAACTTACGCCTGATAGTCTAGCATCCGCGGTTGCACCATGCGCATACTAGACTGGGGGGACATGATGGCGTATAGTCCGCACTCGGGTCACGAACCCGACCAATGGACGCTACTACACTCAGGCCCATCACAAATGGGCTATAATGATAGCGGTTTGGGCTTACGAAGACCCAAACCCAAAGTTATTTATGGTCTTGATATAGGATATCTCTTATTTATGGGATATGTATCAAACGACCGACTTAGACGGGATACACCAAAGAGTGAGGAACACGAAACCTACAAGGATTTCGTGTGTATATAAAGGGCATCACAGCTCTCATTGAGGTATCATCTAATAACCCTAACTCTTCTACAAACCCTAAAACCGATTACTTACTCTCACGCCGGAGGATAATCGTGGGAAACAATCCCACGATAAGCCTAACGGTGTTTCTTTGCTTTCTTAGTGCGTAGGTCTCAAGCATTAAGATCCAATTGATACTCAAACAAGGAACGCCCAACTTTTGTATCAACATACAACATTCTGAAATATGGATACTGCAAGAATAAGAGAATTGATGATGCTATGAATCTTTTTAGACAAATCCCAAAGAAGGGTTTATTTCTCTGATGTTTTTGCATATAATAATATGTTGCAAGGTTTCTTTCAGTTGGAGAATCCTGCAGCTGCCTAAGATCAAACTATTCAGTGAGATGCAAGCCAAGGGCCTAACTCCTAGCACGTGTACTTATGGCATCTTGTTGCATGGAATGTGCAAAAGCTCTTAGTGTTCTGATGCATTGGTTCTATTTCGTTCACCGTAAAACAATAAACTGATAAAAGATGTTGCCTTATATACTATGTTGATTGACAGTTTTAGTAAATATGGGAAGCTTAACATGGTTGTGGACCTATTTGCTGCAGTCTTATTGAAAGGATTGAAAGCGAATGTTAGGACCTATATAGTGATGATACAATTGCATTGTCAAGAAGATTCATTTAGTAAAACAAAAGATTTGCTAAAAAGGATGGAAGAGAATGGTTGTTTGCCAAATAGCATTACGCGCGTATAATATTCTCATGCAAGAGTTGAAGAAAAACGAGTGTCGAGAGGCAAAGATTATTCTTGAGGAAATGACCAACCAAGGTAATTTATGCCTGATGATGGTACTCTTAGAATGTTGCTACCCCTAATCTTAAACACGGGACATGATTCTTATCTGCTAAATATATCATTCAAAAGCTAAAAGATGTGAAGAGAAAAGATGGTGCAATACGTGATTTACCCTTTTCGAAATTGAATGTGAAAACCCCTACTACCTATGTGATAAGGAATCTTAAAAATCCTTATAAATCGTAAATCTGAAAAAGGTTTATAAGGTTTCACTTGGGAACATAAATGAACAATAGAATTGGAACGTTGAATGTATAAATTTTCAGCCAGATTGGTAGTCCCTTTCTTTGAGAATGTATTTTTACACAAAATTTGGTATTTTGTATATTGCAATAGTCATAAGGAGAATCCATTCTATCGGTGAACAAAACTTGCTTTCACCACTATTGACGATTTGTATTTCCATTAGAAGGAGAGTAGAGGTATTATGTCCACTTTGAACTATTACCCTGATCTTCTGTAATGCAAATTAACTCGATACTAGTGCGGTACTCAGCATATTTGAACTTAGACATCTTTCTATGTGCATGGTTATTGTTGTTGCTCATGTGTTCCTGTGAGCACCTATTGATTCTACAAATCAAATAACTGTATGTCCATTACTCGGTACGCAATTAAGATGACGTATATCAAGCTTCTGATCTTTTTTTTGGGTAAAGGGTTGTCCCACCTCTTTGTGTTGTGACACAAAAATTACAATTGTAATAGTGTAAAAGTGTCGCCTGCTTGCATAGGGCATCATCTGATACTTCATTGGTAAATTAGGCTGTGTTTTTTGCCCAGGTTTTAGGCGTAGCTTACTGACATACCTTTATGTTGTGACACGGGTTTAGGAAGCAGGGTTGTAAACTAGCCAAGTGAGCATGAGTAAAGCTCGAGCTCAGCTTGCTTTAAGCCTTATGTGTACAACTCAAGCTTGGCATGTGAGTAATTCAATAGCCTTATGTCTCAAGCTTGACCTCGGCTACACAACCACTGTCTTCTACCTTTTCATTACTGCGGTATCGCGCGTGTTTACTTCTAGTTTAAATAAAAAGGGTTTTTGAGTCATGCATATTTATACAACTTTTGACCCTATGAATAAGCACAACGAATGATTATGGTGGCTCCTTTGATATGTGATGACGTATAGTACGGATAGCAGGCCTACTGGGCCTGGACTGCACTACACAACCGGGCTCCGGCCCAACACACAAACAAGGCTCCGGCCCAATAAGCAAAACTAGGCTCCGGCCCACAGCAAACTAGGCTCCGGCCTAACGAACCCACTAAGTTGGGTCTAATTAAACGTCCCAAGTCATGAGTAGGGCACAAGGACATCCACGGACAAATAGAGCAGTACTCCTGGAGTATGCTGGTATGTGTTAAATTACACATACATTTTACCTTAGAGATTGGAAAAAAAAGACCAAAAACCAACAAAATGCCAAATATATGTTGTTTTTGTGTTTGTGAATGTACAGGTACGGATATTTGAAAAGTGGACAAAAAATCAAAAAAATCTGACAAAACGAGCACGGGATTTGGAAAGAGCTCGAAATTACGGGATCAATGTTAATTTTATTTGGAGCATTGTGGCAAAAGACGAAAAATTTAAAGATTAAATGAAGCCCAATGAATAGTCTATCCTACTATCATTGAATGAATTGTTATTTAATGGCTAAAAATGGGAAACAAGCTCGTGTGAAAAGAAGAGTAGCAAGAGAGCAGCAGCACACAGATTTATGCGTCCAGGCCCAAGGAATTGAAAACGAGGCCCATGTGTTAGCTACCATCGTGGCCCAATGATATCTATAATCAAGCCCACGACAAAAGAATAAAAATGAAAGACCAACGACAAGTAAAGAAAATGGAAATTGTGAAAGAAAGACCACGTGATCATGCTTCTACTCTTGGCCACATCACGACAAAAACATATTTCAAATAAGATAACAATATCTTGGGGTCCAATGCATGTGACAAAACCAAAAAGAATTACAAAGATGCAATGAGAAATGCTAGCGTGAAGATCAATTCCTCAAATAAATATCACTGGCGCGTGGGGCTTGTCTACACCATCACTGGCAGCCCACTATGAATGCAACCAGCAATTAGAAGTTGACACGTTGCACGTATGACGCATTTGGTTCGAGGTGTCAGATATTTATTGGTGCAAACGAATTTTATATTAACGGCTGACCAATAGTAGCACGCCACGTGTCCAATGATTGCTGGCAATGATTAGCTGTCTGGAAGATTCGAGCATTGGAATGTTTGGCTGATATTGGTGCATGTATGTAAACATTTATATGGAAAGATACATCCCCATCACACATATATATATCATCCGAGTATCACACAAAAATGATTATTAGGAGTAGGAATTATTAGAGTAGAGTAGTAGAAAAATAGTAAGAGTAGGAGTATTATTAGCTTATTTTGTAGTAGTTTGCTTAAAATTGTAATAGTCTAGCTTATTTCAAGTGCTTATTGTTACAAATTATTTCAAGTTTAATGAAGATGTTGAAGTTATTTGAAGATTTTTAATGCTTATTTCTTCTTCTACTCTTTCTTTTATTTTTATTTTCTTAAATCTAATAAGCTTATATATTATTTACCTTTCTTTTATAAACCTCTCTTTTAGATCTTTTCATAAATAGCTTTTGTTCAATTATTTTATAAAAAGTTTACATTTTTATTAATTTTTAGGTTATTATTGTTATTTACTTCTATTTCTCTTTACCTTCTAGCTCGATTCGAACGCCAAAAGAGGTGCATGAGCTTTTTAAGCTCGTCTTATTTTCTAAATAAGTCTTGACACCTTTTTGTTTCGAGAGCTTTTTGCTTTATTAATTAGCTTATGTAATAGATCTAGTAGTTTTATTACTTATTTCATAAAAAGTTTGCACCTTTATTACTTTTTCTTATAAAACTAGCTTATTATCTTAGATCTATTAAGTTATTATCATAAAGTTTTAATCTTTAGCTTTTTCTTAGGTTATTTCACTTAAAGTTTGTAGCTTTATCAACCAATAAGCTCTTCCATAGCTTATTTGGCCATTATTATTGCTTAATACTAATAAAGTCTTGATTTTTCTTTGTTTCTCGTCATTTCTACCGCTAAGGCCGGAGCTTAAGGGTCTTATAAGCTAGTTTATCAATAAAGTTTATTACTTTTTAGTCTTAATAAGCTAATTAGTTAATAAAGTCACAAACTTTATTAACTATTTGGTTTTATTAAAGCTTTTAAAGAATTAAACTTTATGGTTTGTTTAGTTTTTAAGATCGGGTGGTTAATTTCGTCTCATCTCTTAGATCGGGTTCTACTTTCTTTCCTTTTTCAATTTTTAGTTTAAATATTTAGTTATGCTTATGATTGTTGAAATATTTGTGTTTATTAGTTTAATTAATATGAGTAGTGAATAAATCGTTATTATGCTTGTTGAGTAGATTGTTCCGTGAATTAAGTGTGGTTTTATAAAAGTTAGAATACGAATTGGTTAGTAATGTTAAATTACTTGGATTGAAATTTTGGTTGTTTAAACGGTCAAAAGCCGTGAAAATAATTAGGTTTTAATCTAGATATTGATATCCCATTATGAAATTGTTTTCAAAATAAACCAACGTTATTGTGAGAAAATAATATTTGTAAAAGATATTAATTCATCAATAAAGAACTTAATTCAAATGATAAACCACACTTAAGGATCGTGATAATTTGCTTAACAAGTATATATTTTCATCATATATTTCTTATTTGCTTGCTTAGTATAATTTAGTTTGTTATTTTAGTTGGTATCTTTTAGCGTTAGTTTTAGATTATTTACTTGCTACTAGCTTTTAGATTAGATTGTCTTTTATGTTAGTTGTGCTTTACGTGCTTGTCTTATATGCTTTATTGTTTGCTTTCTAGTTTATGTTTGATACCGTAGTTATAATTACCATCATATCTCCCTTTTATAACTATTCAATTCACACAATCACGACTCGAACCAAAATTCCATTCATACCTTCGTTGGGACTACGACCCGGGGAAATACTTTCCTAAGTATTCCTTTGGAAAACATATATACTATAATTGACTCGCGTCAATTTTTGGCGCCGCTGCCGGGGATGGTTTGAAGCGAGTTTTTGATTCCCGTTCGTTGATTTGTGTTTTGTAAATATTTTCTCACTATTTTTACAAAAACCAAAAATAAAAAAATTGTTATTACAAAATACAAAAATCCAAAAATATTTTCTTTCAAGTTTTTCTTATATATAAAAACCCAAAAATATTTTCTTTTTCAAAATTTATTTTTCTTTTAAAATTTTGTTCTTAGTTTATTTTTCCAATTATAAAAATCTAAAAAATATTTTTTCCATTCTATTTTTCCTTTCTTTTATATTTAAAACCCAAAAATAATCTTTTTATTCCTCTTTAACGTTTAATTCTTATTTCTTTACCATCTCAACGTTTTATTCTTATCTCTCTCTCTTCTAATATTGCTTAATTCTCCATCATGTTCGATTCTTTACCATCTTATCCCCATGATCCAAGGAACATGGAGGATTTCTATCGTCCAACATTGATCGGTATAGGAGGACCGATCGCTCCGACAAACGATTTTGTTTTAAAAGATTATGATTGAATTTATTCAACAAATTTGCCAATTTCACGGTTTTGAAGATGAAAATGCTAATTATCATTTGGACAAATTTCTATCGATCACTCAATTCTTAAAACAAAACGTAGTTTCTCAAGACAACATCCGTTTGAATCTCTTTCTCTTCTCGTTAACCCATGAAGCCGAATCTTGGTTTTACACTCTTAAAACCCATTCTATTCATATTTGGGACGAGATGTGCCTCAAGTTTCTTTCAAAATACTATCCTTACTCAAAAACGATGCAATTTAGAAGAGATATTCTAAATTTTCGGCAATTGCACAGAGAATCAGTATTTGAAGCTTGGGGGAGATTCAAATACTTGTTGCAGAGATGTCCGGATCATAGAATTTTGCTCCTTGATCAAATCTTAACCTTCTATCATGGCATAAATATGANTTTCTTTCAAAATACTATCCTTACTCAAAAACGATGCAATTTAGAAGAGATATTCTAAATTTTCGGCAATTGCACAGAGAATCAGTATTTGAAGCTTGGGGGAGATTCAAATACTTGTTGCAGAGATGTCCGGATCATAGAATTTTGCTCCTTGATCAAATCTTAACCTTCTATCATGGCATAAATATGATCGATCGAGACAAAATCATGTTGGCTGCTAGAGGCAATCTCATGCGAAAGACTCCACAAGAAGCTTATGATTTGATCGAGAATATGACACAACATCACTATCAGTAGGATACTGGAGTCCTTTATGATTCTACCACTGTTTTGAGTGATCATCATTCCGATTACATTCCCGCTGAGATTGCATAAATTGGGGTCCTTGGTAATCACAAAAGTTATATAAATCAATCTTACCAGCAAGGACCAGGTCATCCTAACACTATTCACTTTTCATACTCCGATGAAAGTGATGACGATGAACCTTCAGAAGTTCAGACGTCGATTCTTCCTTTGAGTGGCAATCCCACTCCCTCTTCTGATTCTGTGGTCGAGTCTCTCTCCCCACTTTCTACTCCCCTCGGGAATAGTGACCTTCATTTGGAGGAGACCGACACCATTCTTTCTCATTCTTATGATTCTTTACCCGAATATGAGAGCTTTACCTTTGATACCGATAAGGAGAGTAGTAGCAGTCCCACTTCTCATCCCGATTATTCTCTCTCGGCTTATGAAGCCTTTTGCTTTGATATTGATCATACGAAAGAGACGAGTCGTGGCAGTACCACTTCTCATGTTTATATCTCTCTTCCTGAGTATGATTCTTTTCATTTTGAGGAGTTCTCCGGTGAACTCGCTCACATCATAGCTCCTCTGGAGTATGATTATTTCTATTTTGATCTTGAGAAAGATTTTAGTCTGGGGGGAGACATATTTATTGATGACAGCACCCCGCCTCCCTCCCGAGGTTTTTGTTGAAAATGAACAAAAGAGCTTTAATGTTGATATAAAAATTAAGGAAAATGAAAAATTTGCTTTTGAAAATGAAGAATGGATCCTAATTGTTTTAAAAATCTTTCTCCCGTTCTTCACATATGATGTGACTTCTCCTCTTCTTCACTCCATCGGGAGTGAGGATGTTATCTTTGACCCCGGCATCACCGCTTCTATCTTCTATTTGCTGTGGATATCTCGTCGGTGTGGAACTTTCATGTGCTTCAATGTTTATCCAAACCTCTTGAACGAAAGTCCGATTGAGATTATCTTTTCCACTTGCTCCCCCATGGACAACTGATGAGACGAAAAATGTTACGTTTTTAGGGGTCTGTTTGAGTCCTAATTCGTATATTATTGGATCGGATTTCACCCAAAGTCGTTTCTTTTCTCATTTTAGGTACTTTTGAGGAGAAAATCACAAAAGAAGCATTTTCGGAGTGAAAAAGTGCGGAAAACAACAAAATCTTAAAAGACCCTAAAGTGCACAGAAGGTGACGGCGTTACAAACTTCAACGTGACGACGTCAGGAACAAATGAAGTGAAGAAATTGGAAGTTACTCATGAC
>LBNU01013830.1:6602-42611 GCA_014162995.1 Artemisia annua
GTCGTCACGGGCTTTTCTTAAGTAGATTTCATCTTTGACTTGACTTTTAGACTCTCTTCCACATCTTGTGCTCGTTTTAGGCTTTTTGGTTGCTTTTGATGTCGTTTTTGCAATATCCTTTCCTGCACAGTCACAAACACAAAAACACGATATCTTTGGCGTTTAACGTTAGTTTTTGGTCTTTTTTAACACTTAAACTAAGGTCAAAAGTATGTGTAAAATAGCACATACCACTTCCTCAAGTACTTCTAGACCTAAGTCCACTAAGAAACCACTGAAGAAATGTGAGCTATGCAGTTGTACAAATCACACCACTGATAATTGTTATAGAATCCTATTTTGCATGATCTGCAAACTTGAAGATCATAGGACTTCTGATCACATTTCTTATGTCACTAAAGCAAACTACAAAGCTCAGGCTCATAAGTATGCGTCACCATCAAAACAATCCCTGAAACCTAAGGCTAAGCCTTTCAAGCCATGTACTCACTGTGGATTCACTGACCATCACCTTGTTGATTGTCTCATGTATCCTTGTTGTGACATCTGGGGTGATCCTTCCCATGATACATCTGGACATGACAAAGTCATTAAGGCTAGAAGAGGACTAACAACAAATGTCTCTCAGTCATCTGAGTCCTCCTCAAGCATCAAATGTAATGTATGTGGAAGCACCTTTCACTCCTCCACTGATCATGAATCCATTAAAAAGTTCAAAAGGTCCTTGGAGCCTAAGCCCACCAAGATGTGGGTCAATGGAAAAAACTAGCCCAGTCTAATATTTGTGCAGAAACACGCCAGGGAGCCTGTGTGGCATCAAGATAGTGGATGCTCAAGAAGCATGACTGGTGTGAAGCAATATCTGCACAAATATGTAGAGGAACCAGGACGCAAGGTAGTATTTGGTGATAACTCATCAGCTCCCATTGAAGGTTATGGTTCAGTAGACTGCAATGGTATAGTTTTTACAAGGATAGCTTATGTAAATGGACTCAAGTACAATCTCATCAGTGTTAGCCAACTATGTGGTGCAAAATACATAGTTCAGTTTGATGATAAGAGAGGAACCATCTTCAATGCGAACAAGGAAGTTGTGTTGATTGCTCCAAGAAGAGATGATGTTTATGTCCTGGACATGTCAACACTCACTCAGAATGGGACTTGCCTCTTTACAAAGGCAAGTGAAGCAGTCAACTGGCTATGGCATAGAAGACTCTCACATCTCAATTTCAAAAACATCAACAACCTTGCCAAACAAAACAAAGTTCTTGGCCTGCCCTCACTGGTATTTTCAAAAGACAAACCTTGCTCAGCATGTGAGAAAGGAAAACACCATAGGGCCTCCTTCTAAACTAAAAAAAATTCCTCAATCAAAAGCTGTCTGCACCTCCTTCACATGGATCTATTTGGACCTATCAGTCCAATGTCTATCTACCATGAGAAGTATACTCTAGTCATAGTGGATGAATACTCAAGATACACTTGGGTGTACTTCCTGACAAAAAAGAGTCAGGCAGCTGAAACAATCATGTCCTTTGTCAGGAACATTGAAAATCAAAATGACATTAAGGTCAAACAAATCAGAACTGACAATGGGACTGAATTCAGAAATAAGGACCTTAAGTGTTTCTGTGATGAGAAAGGAATCTCTCAGAACTTCTCTTCTCCTTACACGCCTGAACAAAATGGAGTAGCTGAAAGGAAGAACAGAACACTCATTGAGGCAGCTAGAACAATGCTGAATGGCTCAGCCCTCTCAAAGCATTTTTGGACTGAAGCAGTCAAAACAGCATGCTATACTCAAAATAGGTCAATCATTGATAAAAAAACATAACAAAACCCCTTATGAAATATTCAAGGGTAGAATCCCTGATATCAGCTATTTTCATGTGTTTGGGTGTCCTGTGTTTATTCATAATCACAAGGATCACTTAGGAAAATTTGATGCCAAGGCTGATGATGGATATTTCTTAGGTTACCCACTGGTCTCCAAAGCCTTCAGGGTATTTAACACTAGGAGACAACAAACTGAGGAAACCTACCATATCACCTTTGATGAAAGCACTGAGGCTATTCAGTTTTCAAACACCTCAGTGGAAGAGATTGGAATTGATGATTCATCCAAATATCCTCCTGATGAATATCATCCTGAAAATAATCCTTCCACTCAATACCAAGCTGATGCTGACTTCTCATATTACATCATTCCTCACAACCTTCCTCAACCAACCATCAGTGAGTTTGTTGAAGCTCAACAAGTTCCAAATGAGATAACTCATACTGAACCAGATGTTCAGGAACCTGATGAAAACAACATCCAAATTGAACTCACTGAAAACCAAGCTCTTGAGGAACCTCAGGCACCCAGTCTTGAACCCACTCCACCTACTTATCAGGCATCAACAAGCTCAAACTCCTACCCTAGACCTCAGGAGAGATGGTCCAGACATCAACACATTGAGCTAGTTAACATCATTGGTGAACCTGTCTTTGAGGGAATGCTCACTAGAAGGATGGCTGCCAAACTCACTGCAGCCTTAGCCAATGAATGCCTATATGTAGTTTTCATATCCACTATAGAACCCAAGACTGTAAAGGAAGCCATGAAACATCCAAGTTGGGTTCAGGCCATGCATGATGAACTTGAACAATTTGATAAAAATGATGTCATAACCTTAGTTGAATGCCCTCAGGGTGTCTATGTGATTGGAATGAAATGGGTGTTCAAGAACAAGACTGATGAAAATGGCATTGTTATTAAGAACAAAGCAAGGCTAGTTGCCAAAGGCTACAATCAACAGGAAGGAATTGACTATGAAGAAACCTTTGCCCCTGTGGCTAGAATGGAAGATATCAGGATCTTCCTTGCCTATGCCACTTACATGAACTTCAAAGTTTACCAAATGGATGTCTAGAGTGCGTTCCTGAATGGCAAACTTAAAGAGGAAGTTTATGTTCAACAACCCCCTGGATTTGAAAGCTATGAGTTCCCTAACCATGTCTGCAAGCTTGACAAGGCCCTCTATGGTCTAAAACAAGCTCCTAGAGCATGGTATGATACTCTCTCAGCTTTCCTGATCCAGAACAAATTTGTCAGAGGAAGAATAGACAACACACTATTCATCTACATGACAAAGGAAGATGTGATCTTGGTCCAAGTGTATGTGGATGACATCATCTTTGGCTCAACAAGCTACAAATTGTGTAAACAGTTGAGAAACTAATGACAAAGCAGTTTGAAATGAGCATGATGGGAGAACTCACATACTTCCTTGGACTTCAAATCAAACAGACTGATAAAGGAATTTCCATCAGTCAAGAGAAGTACATTAAGAACACACTGAAAAAGTATGACCTCAGTGACTGTGCTTCTGTTAAAACCCCAATGGTACCTCCAAACAACCTAGGTCCTGATCTTGCTGGTAAACCAGTAAACCAAACCATGTTCAGAGGTATGATCGGTTCACTGATGTATCTCCTTGCCTCAAGGCCTGACATTCAATTTGCAGTATGCTTATGTGCTAGATATCAGTCTGACCCTAAGGAATCACATCTCACTGCTGTGAAACGGATCCTCAGGTACCTAAAGGGTACTCCAAACCTTGGTTTGTACTACCCTAAGTGCTATGGATTCGATCTAAAGGGTTACACTGATTCAGACTATGCAGGCTGTAACATGGATAGGAAAAGTACCTCAGGATCCTGCCAATTCCTTTGAGGAAAACTTGTTTGTTGGAGTACAAAGAAACAACAGTCAGTGGCTATGTCTTCAGCTGAAGCAGAGTATGTAGTTGCAGCTAGTTGTTGTGCAAATGTACTATGGATGAAAAGTCAACTCAGTGACTATGGCATCCATTACAAAAGTGTTCCTATCTTTTGTGATAACACCAGTGCAATTGCCATCTCCAACAACCCAGTCCTACATCAGAGAACGAAACACATTGATATAAGGTATCACTTCATCAGGGACCACATCATGAATGGAGAAATTGAATTACATTTCATCCCCACTGAATATCAGCTAGCTGATATATTTACAAAACCCCTGGACGAGCCCACTTTCACAAGACTGAAAGCAGAATTGGGCATGTTGGACATTGACAGTTAGGATACTGAGTAAATGTCATAACATATTGTAAAGTTCCTCCAAGGTCCCTGAACCTTCATCAACCTTCAGTGAGTTACATGTCTCTCAACATACTCACTGATAAATCATCTCTTCCCAAGAGATACTGAAAGCATTTAATGCATAACTAAATGCTCCAAGTATATAGTTAGTAAATGACTTAGGTTGGTAACTGAATGCCTATTTAATATAGGAATATATGTCTCTGACCTTCTGGCATCCACATCTTGGGCCCCTACATCATCCTCACATAACCCACTTGGCATTTAATGCCCCTCTGCAAAAGTGCATATTTGCAGAAACGTGCAACTGTTCATCTTGACAGTTGTGAAAAACGACGGTAGTAGAAAGGTGGAATTAAATGCGGATGTCAAAAAATTCAAAATTATTGATCTAAATCAACTTTGACATCCACACATTCCCAAACCCTAAATCTTTCCTATAAATACCCCCTTCACAAAACACACACACACAAGCTTTCAAAATTGTCTAAACTCTTGCAAAAATTTTCTGTGAATCAGTGTGTGTTTTTCACTATAACCAAAAAATTTCCGACCAATTTTTCAAGAAAAATGGCCTCTTCTCAAGTCATTCCATACGCACCCAATGTGGAATTCCAGATTGAGGGTGTGGATATGACCAAAAACAACGTGGTAGGAAACTTTGCCTATCCTAAGGCCTTTCCAGTCTAAAAAGACGTGGTTAAATATCTTCAAAACTGATTCCTATCCACAGCTTTTTCAAAAACACCCTCTGTGATCTACCAAGACTACCTGAGGGAATTTTGGTGTACTGCAGTGGTTGATAAACCCACTGAGCCCAAGAAGGCTATCATTAAGTTCACCCTAAACAATGGGAAGAAACACCTGTCCCTGACCTACAAGTCTTTTGTCAAAGCCACTGGTCTTCACTACACACAGACTTTTGAATCACATCCTACTGAGGATGAGGTGAAAGCTGAATTGCTTACCCTTGGGCCATATGACAAGTTCCACCCTGAGGTGGCCCCACGGACCCTTTTGTCCAAAGCCCCAATCCTAAAGGCCTGGTTCCCAGCCCCATGGAGATTCCTGATGACCTTTGTCATTCAGGTCCTTGGGGGGAACAAATCCTCCACGGAGCAGTTGAATGCTACTCAAGCAATGATAGTATTCATTCTCTTTGAAGGTAGAAAAATTGATATTAGAGAGATTATCTTCAGAGACCTCATCACAAAACTGACCACAGGAAAATCTAGGCACAGACTTATGTCCTACCCTAGGTTCATTTCCTGTGTGCTTCAGGATCTACTAGGGTCAACTTATGAGAGGCCTGAGGTTCTGGGATTCGAACCAGAAGTACTCCATAAGGCTAACTACTCTAAGGACCCCACTAAGGCCACACCCATCGCCCTGACAACATACATGTTGGCAACTATTCAGGGCGCTAACAAAATATTACCTGTACTGTCCCCTACAAAGAAGGAAAAGAAGGAAAAGAAAAAGGGATCGGGGTCCAGGAAGGTGGCTCAACCCAAGTCACTCGCCACTGGTACCTCAGTCCCCAAGCCTAAACAAAGGAGGCACCAACCGACCTTGCCTACTGAGACACGTACCAGTGAGACCGCTCCATCGACCCTAAAACAAACGCCAATGGAGGATCATGAGAAATCACACTCAGTGTCCTCGGGCAAACCTCTTCCTTCAGGCTCTGCTGACATAAACAAGTCAGTGGAGTCAGGACCACCTCAACAATCACATCCTGCTAAAGGCTCTGGTAAATCACAACCAGGGTCTCAGGGAGTAAAGGGTTCTAAATCCTCGGTGGGGCAGCACTACCCCACTGAGAAGGGAATCCACACCCACTCACATCCTGCTAAAGGCTCTAGTAAATCACAACGAAAGTCTAAGGGAGTAACGGCCCCTAAATCTTCAGTAAGCCAGTCCAAGCTTGCTAGAAAGGGGGGCCTCACCACTTCATTGCCCAATGAGGACATTCGCCAATCCAAGCTTTTGTCTGAGGGCACAACTACTCTTCCCCAAGACTCAGAGGGAAACTTACAACCCGCTGACAGGGAACATACTTTCACTGATCCTAGTGATAGCACTGAAACAAACCCATCAGTGCTTGAAGGGTCACTTGGGGACAAAGACTCAGGGGGATTGATACCACCCACTGATATGGAACCATCACCCCCTCACGGTGTTGCGCATTCCTCGCAAACTGACCCTAAGGACCAGGCAGACAAATCCCAGTCTGCTGGAATAGAGGGGTCAGGGAGCGACCACAACCCCCTGGTGCAGATTCAGTCCATGGCGGACATTCAGGCAGCTCTGTTTTCTGATAATGAAGCTTTCAGTGATGAGGAAGTCTTTGAAGCTGGGGATGAAATGGACACTGAGGAACCACTTGATGCATCTACTGAACCACTTCCTCAGTCTCCATCCCCAGAACCCGAGGAAACACAACCTGAGGCTGAACCCTCAGAATCCTTGGATGAGACAGATGACAGAATTCCTCTCACCGGCAAGAAAATGGTGAGGTTCTTGAAAAAGGCAACCAATGCCTTGTTTCGTGGGGTCACTGATGAAGTCTTTAACATGCATACTGAGCAAGCTGTTCACTACTTCAACCTCAAGGACTCAGTTGAAGAATTTCATGAGGATGTTCGTGAACAAAACTCTTCCATCGACTTCTCCCTGACGAAACTTGTGACATACCTCAACCAGTTCATTGAATCTCTCAACAAACTGAACGCTGGGGTCAGATCTATTCAAGAATCAGTCAAGGATGACCCTGAACTCACCAGGAAGCTTCTTCAGGCCTCCGAAACATATCAGCTGAACTCTGGCAACCTCACTGAGCTGCTTGATCTTATGCGATCCTCCAATCTTCAAACTCTCAGCTCTTCAGTGGATTCCATCAAATCTTCTCTCACTGCCCTGGAGAAGACTGTGATGGATCAGGCTAAGACCTCCACATCCATGGCCTGGAATCTTGGCTCCCGTATGACTGCCTTTGAAGGTGCTCAGGCTTCTCTCGAGGCTAAAGTATCTATCATTCAGAAGGACACCTCAGACATCAAAACTATGATGTCTGAAATTTACCAAGCCTTCAAGGGGACCACTGATCCACCAGCTTCAGTCACTCCAACTCTTGCCATCACCATGGCTCCGGCAACAGTTGAGGGGGAGAGGGTCCATGCAGCTTCTGAAATTCCTACCACTGAAGCTCCTGCATCCTCATCCATTCCACCAAAGGCCACTGAAGCTGTCTTAAGTGAACAACCTCCTTCTCACACTGAGGGGGAGCAAGTCACTGAGGCCATTCCTATCTCCGCATATCAGGCTCCTGCTACTATCCTACAGGATAAGGGCAAAAACATCCTCACAACGGAAGAACCTGAGAATGTGATTGTCCCTGCCTCCTCATCAGAAATGCATGACCCTGATACACTCCTCAGGGTTCAATATGAAGTCAATGGGGTTATTTACTACCTCACTGAAGCTGAAATTCAACTTCATATGGAAAAGGATGAGAGGCTAAGGAAAATAGATGAGGAAGAAAATTTGAGCAAGCCCGCTCTTATTAAGGTGGTAAATGAGGAAGCTGAGAAGATTGGTTTGGATCCTCAGGCACTAGCTGGCAGGCAAGCTGGTGAACTATTTAAGAAAGCTTAGGAGGACGAGTTGCTTGTTATCAAGAAGGAAAGGGAAGAAAAGCTCAGGAAGGATGCTCAGCTAAGAAATGAAAGGATTGAAAGATACAACTGGGTGATGAAAGAAAGACTGAGACCTGAGCCTATCACAGATGTCCAGATTCATCGCAAGACCAATCCTGCTGTCATCACTGTCTTCAAAGGGCCTGACAAAAGAATTTTGGATGTTCACAGTCCCTTTAAGTTTTCTGAGTTTGGAATCACTGAGCTAGATGAACTACGCCCTATAATTGCCAAGAAACAAAATGCTGTGGTTCCCAAACTTATGAAGGCACTGAAGGACAGGTACGAAAGACTTGAAAAGATGCCTGGAGTACTTGATGTTCCTGCCCCTCACCCTACTTCCTCAAATCAGGAAGCCTCCTCAAAATCCTCTAAAAGGAAGAGGAAGACTGTAGGATGGGAACCTGAGATCAAGGTGCCTGGCCTGGACTGTAATAGAGACCTCCCTGAAGGGATTACATTTGTGAACAACCAAGTCTTTGAACTGCCTGAAAAAGGTCTCTGCTTCATAAATGAAATAGGCAATCCTTCCTTCCAAAGATGGTCTGACATTGACAAAGCTGGTGTCAAAGCAATGCTCGGGTACTTTATGATGGCATCTCCAGTGAAGACTTCTCCAAATATGAGGTTCTGCCTGGACCTTAAAACCAAGTGTTGGGGCATAATGTCAAAGTACTGCTGGATATTAAAGTACTACTGGAGTATACATGGTCAAAGTACTGCTTGTTGATAAAAGTCAAAGTACTGCAAGGGTTAAAGACTAACGACATGCAAGATTAGATTAAGGAATATTATGTAAATTCTAGAATATTCTAAGTTAGAGTTAGTTTACTTGTCGTTCAAGTATTGTAAACCGACTAGGGTTTCCTTGTGCCTATAAAAGGATCCCTAGGTTGGCGTTAGAGATATACATTTTTTTAGAGAAAAACTACAAGTTCGATATTAGAGTTGTTAGGGTTGTTTGTGAGTCTGTGTACGAAAGCAGATTCAAAGAGTTAATAGAATCGTTGAAGTTTATTATTCTTCTTAAGCTTTGTTTAAGTAGATTTCGCATATTTAACAAAGTCATTCAGTGTTTCATTGTTAGTAGTTTAGGATTTATCCAAGATTACTAAGCCCTTAACAAGCTACATAGTTAGTTTGGTTAGAGTATATCAATCCAACAAGTGGTATCAGAGCTTGTGTGGAAACTCTGATTAAGAAGAAACCCTAAACCAAACCGATTTTTTAAAACAAACCCTACAAGATGTCAACACCTGAACCTGCACCAATCCCATCCATCACTACTGTTCGCATCCCTATAATCAAGAAGGGAGTATGATCTATGGAGCATGAAGATGAGACAGTACATTGCTATTACAGACCATGCACTATGGGATGTAATTGTCAATGGTAATCAAGTTATTGAAGAACCTGTAGAAGTTCCAGGACAACCTAAACCACCTAAGCAACAACTATCCGCTACTGTGAAAAGAAATCAAGACAAAGCTCTCAACATACTGTTGTCTGCTATTCCTGATGGTCACCTATTAAAGTTTCATGATGCTAAGGATGCAAAACAATTATGGGCTATTATCAAAACAAGATTTGGAGGTAATGATGCTTCCAAGAAGATGCATAGAAATTTGCTGAAGCAACAGTTTGAAACTTTTACTGTGGAGAGAGAGAAGGTCTTGATGCTGCTTATGATAGATTCCAAAATCTACTCAGTATGCTAGAGTTATATGGTGCTGAAGTAACTATTGAAGATGCTAACTTAAAATTCTTAAGGAGTTTGCCATCTGTCTGGCATGTGGTTGCTACTATGATCAGAGGACAACCTGGTTTGGATACTATGGACTTTGATGATCTCTACAACTACTTAAAGGTCTATGAGCATGAGATGAATGGTCAAGCTAATTCCAAATCACACAACATTGCCTTTGTGTCTTCAGAAAACAAGAGCAGTACTTCCACTAAAAGTACTGCTTATCCTGTTCAAAGTACTGTCGGTGACAAACAGCGTGTTTATACAACCATGTCCACTACCACTTCATCACCCTCAAACAACATCAATTGTGATGATGTTGTATGCTCATTCTTTGCTCAGCAAGCCACTTTACCTATTACTTATGAAGAAGATCTGTTGCAAATTGAAGATGATGCTCTAGAAGAGATTGACATAAGATGGAAAGTTGCTATGATCACTGCTAGGATCAAAAAGTTCATGAAGAAAACAGGAAGAGGCATTGACTTCAAAGCCAAACAGGGTATAGCATTTGATAAGTCTAAGATTGAATGCTTTAATTGTCAAAGGACTGGACACTTTACAAGGGAATGCAAGTTTGCTAAGTATCAAGCAAACAGGATGATTGAGAAACCCAAGGTTGAAATCAAGGAAGTTCCTGAACCAAAACCAAAAGCATTAGTGGCTCAAGAAAATCTTTCAGAAGTTGACTGGAGTGCTGAATTTGATGATGAACCAGTAACTATCTCTATGCTTGCAATGGAGGAATTTGATTGGAGCACAGCTTTTGATGAGGAACCAGGATATGCTGCTTTGGATTCAAATGAAGATCTTGGAGGCTTTGATTGGAGCATGGAAAGTGAAGATGAACCTGTTTTGCTGGCTATGGTAGCTACTTCACCAAGTTCACCCACTGCTACTGAGGTATGCTCTAAGTGTAATAATGTTTATCAAAAGCTACTTAATGACTATGTGTCTGAAAGAGATAAACATAATAAAGCTAGGTCTGAAGTGCTTGGTTATCAATTGACTTTAGAGTCAATGGAAGCCAAAATAATAACACATGAAAACAATGAAGTAGCTTGGGCAGAACAATATAAGCAACAGGATTATCAATTAAAACTAAGTGAATGGAAGTTAGGATGTAAGGTGTCTGAATTAGAAAAGATGACTAAAGAAAGAGATGTTTTGTTAGAAAAACTTGCTAGTTGGAAAGAAGCTGGTCTTTCACATGCTAGTTTTTTGAAAAACAAAGAAGAGCACATGTTAAAACAGGACTAGGTTATGGTGTTGAGTATAGTAGCTCAGAAGAGAACCCAGCTAGTGATAAGGAACAAGGTAGTTCAGAAGAACTCTCAACTAGTGAATTTGAAACTTGCTCAGAAGAAAACACATCTAGTAGTGAGGAACCCATTAGCCCAACACCTCCTGAATTTAAGAAAGATGAGGGGTATCATGCAGTTCCTCATGCCACTGGAAGTTTTCAACCACCTAGGAAATATGTTTCTTGTTTTGGAGTAGACAATCTAGAGTTTAGGAATAAGCTTAAGGGTCAATCTAATCCAAGTTCATCTGAAGAAAAAGTTAAGATTCCTAAGGATGATACACATAAAGGGAATGCTAGGGATTCAAGGAATGCAAACAATGATAAAAGGTTTTCTAAAGATTTTTCAAAACCAGCAGTATTTTCAAACTTTTCTCAAAGAACTGCTAGTCACTCACCTAGAAATACTGCTAACTTTAGAAATTCTTTTAATCATTCACCTAGAAATCATACTGGTCTTGGCTATAAACCTCAAAGAACAGGATTTGGGTTGACAAATCAGAAATTATGTTTTGTTTGTTATATTCCTAATCACTTGATAAAAGATTGTAACTTTCATTCAGAATACTTAAGTCAATATCCAAAGACCAAATCTACTAACCAGAAGCCAAAAGAGACTAAACCAGTTTGGAACTATTCAAGTAGGGTCAACCATAGTAATTTCAGGAAAGACTATAGGTACCCTCATCAGAAAAGACCTTTTTCCAAACCACCAGTACCTCAAGGCAACACTTTTCAAAGTACTGGCAAGCCCAAAACAGTATCTTCACAAAGTACTATTAGGAAGTTTTCACCCAGTCAAGGTACTACTAATGTAAGACCAAGGAAATCAAGTTACACCCAATCTAGAAGGCCTTACACCTCAGATAGAGTACCTAAACCACAGAGCTCAAAACAAAATATTAAAACCATGTGGGTCAAGAAAGAAAGTGCTGCTGGGGGAAAAACAATACTTTCAGAATGTGTGGGTGAAAAGTAAAATCTTGTTGTAAAAGAAAGTTATGTTGAAAACACATAAAAAGTTTTGGAACAAAAGAAAGTAATTGATCATGTTTTCAAAAACAGCGGAGATTACATACTCAAAGAATTTAAGTATGTCTCTCCACAAGGGGAACACAAGTCAGTAATGGCTTGGGTTCCTAAAAGAAACTAACTTTCTTATTATTGTGCAGGGCAACCCAGAAGAGGAGCTTAAAGATCATTTAATTGTTAATAGTGGTTGCTCTGGAAGCATGACAGGAGACAAGGAGCTACTGTCAGATTTTAAGGAATATTTTGGAGGAAGAGTTACATTTGGGGATGATGCTACTGGAGGGAGAATTACTGGCAAAGGAACTATCAAGACAGGAAGTATTGATTTTGAGAATGTTCGTTATGTGAAGGAGCTCAAGTTCAATCTCTTATCAGTATCTCAGATTTGTGACAAGAAGCATCCTGTGTTGTTCACTGACATAGAATGTCTTATTCTCTCCCCTGAGTTTAAGTTTGAAGATGATAACTTGGTGATTTTGAGGGCACCAAGAACCAATGATGTGTATAGCATAGATATGAAAAATATTACCTCCACTGAGAGAGCTACATGTTTGGTAGCAAAGGCAACACTTGAAGAGACACATCTATGGCACAGAAGACTAGGTCATGTGAACTTCAAGAATATCAACAAGTTGGTCAAAGGCAATCTAGTTCGAGGTTTACCTTCCAAAACTTTCAAGACTGATCATTCCTGTTTGGCCTGTAAGAAAGGGAAACAACATAGAGCTTCATGCAAAAAGCTTGGGGAAAGAATTATCATAGAACCTTTGGAGTTGTTGCATATGGATTTGTTTGGACCTGTTTCTGTATCAAGCCTAAACAAGAAGAAGTACTGCTTAGTTGTGACAGATGATTACAGTAGATTTAGTTGGGTATTTTTCTTGGGATTCAAAGATGATACTTTTGATGCTATTCATGATCTAATAATATCCCTGGAAAATCAATTGAGACTCAAAGTTAGAGGTATTAGATGTGATAATGGAACTGAATTCAAGAATAACCTTATGGATGATTTTTGTGCCAACAAAGGAATCAAGAGGGAATTTAGCATTGCTAGAACTCCTCAGTAGAATGGAGTTGTAGAAAGAAAGAACAGAACCTTGATAGAAGCAGCAAGAACAATGCTTGCAGATTCACTCTTACCTATTCAGTTTTGGGCTGAAGCAGTAAGTGCTGCTTGTTACATTTTAAATAGAGTTTCTATCACAAAACCCCAGATGAAGACACCCTATGAGTTACTTATGGGCAGGAAACCCAGCATCAGCTTTATGAAACCTTTTGGATGTCCTCTCACTATCCTTAACACCATTGATAATTTGGGTAAGTTTGATGGCAAGTCAGATGAAGGATACCTATTGGGTTACTGTACCAATAGTAAAGGTTTTCGGGTGTATAACAGGGTTACAAGGAAGGTTCAAGACTGTCTTCATGTTGAATTCCTTGAAGATCAGCCAAACCAAAGAGGTAAAGGTCCTTATTGGATGTTTGACCTTGATGTGTTAACTCCTTCTATGAACTATGTGCCTGTTAGGGAGGAGAATCAAGTTGTTCATTCAGAAGAAGAAGATTCACAGTTCATAGTTCATGGTGTCAATGTTAGTACTACAGATGTTCCTGATACAGACTCTATTGACAAGGAACAAAGTACTGTTAACAAGGAGCAAAGTACTGTTGAGCAAAGTACTGTTGACTCAGCTCCCATAATCTCTGATGAAGATCAAGATGAACTCAATAGCATGCTTTTTGAAGAAACACTTGCTAAGTCCTATGAAGATGATCTAAGACGAGCCTATGAAGCAGAGAAGACAAAGGGAAAATCTACTTTGGACAACAGCACTTTGGACCCCAGTACTTTGGATCAAAGTACTGCTGCTCAATTTGAAAGTACTTCTGGGGGAGTGAATTCAAACACTTGGACCAACACTGATGATTTTCCTGGTCAATCCATGCCTCCTTTTGAAGAATCAGATGATGAGCTACAGGAAGAAGGAATTTTCTCTCAACAAGGTCCTGATCTCACAAATTTGGAAGATGATCTTACAGTACCAACAACTCACACTTCAAGAGTGCATAAGAACCATCCTGCAAATAAAATTATTGGTTCTCCTACTTCTGGTGTTCTTACAAGATCCAAAGCTAAGAGTATCACTAAGCCCCATAATGCTTTGCTTAGCTTTGTTTACAAACAAAACAGGATGAATCATAAGGATCAACAGACATGTTTGTTTGCTTGCTTTATCTCTCAAGAAGAACCCAAGAATATAGCTCAAGCTTTAACTAAAGAAAGCTGGGTTGAAGCTATGCAAGAAGAGCTTCTACAATTTAAGCTTCAAGAGGTTTGGGTCTTATGTGATTTACCTGATGGCATGAAGGTAATTGGTACAAGATGGGTCTTCAGAGTCAAAAGAGATGAAAGAGGTAATGTCATCAAGAACAAAGCAAGATTGGTTGCACAAGGATATAAACAAGAAGAGGGAGTGGATTATGATGAAGTATTTGCTCCTGTAGCAAGAATTGAAGCAATCAGATTATTCCTTGCTTTTGCCTCTTACATGGGATTTCCAGTTTATCAAATGGATGTCAAGAGTGCCTTTCTTTATGGCAAGATTACAGAAGAGGTCTATGTTAAACAACCTCCTGGTTTTGAAGATCCTGAACATCCAAACAAAGTCTACAAAGTTGTCAAAGCATTGTATGGCCTTCATCAAGCTCCCAGAGCATGGTATGAAAGACTCTCAAATTTTCTATTACAACATGGTTATAGGAGAGGAGCTATTGATAAGACTTTGTTCATTAAAAGAGACAAAAAGGATATCATGCTGGTTCAAGTTTATGTGGATGATATTATCTTTGGAGCCACAAAACAGTCCATGGTGAAAGAGTTTGAACAGCTCATGCAAAAGGAATTTCAAATGAGTTCAATGGGTGAATTAACTTTCTTTTTGGGGCTTCAAGTTAAACAGTCAAGTACTGGCATTTTCATAAGTCAAGATAAGTATGTCACTAACATTCTTAAGAAGTTTAATCTTAACACTATCAAGCCAGTCACAACACCCATTAAAGCTTCAAACTCATTAGGAAAGGATGAAGATGGTAAACCAGTGGATGTCAAGCTTTACAGATCTATGATTGTGTGTCTTATGTACTTAACTGCATCAAGGCCTGATATCATGTTTGATGTATGTCTTTGTGCAAGATATCAAATTTCACCCAAGGTTTCTCATATGAATGCTGTACAGAGGATTTTTGGTTATCTCAAGCATCAACCTAAGTTAGGATTGTGGTATCTTAAAGAGTCCCCTTTTCACTTGGAAGCTTTTTCAGATAGTGACTATGCTGGAGATAACTATGATAGAAGATCAACCACTGGAGGATGCCAATATCTTGGAAGAAGATTAGTTTCATGGCAGTGTAAGAAGCAAACAATTGCAGCAACTTCATCTACTGAAGCAGAATATGTTGCAGCTGCAAGTTGTTGTGGACAAGTATTGTGGATTCAAAATCAACTCTTGGACTATGGATACAATTTCAAGAATACTCCTATTAATATTGATAATGAGAGTACTATTTGTATTGTCAAGAATCCAGTTTACCATTCCAAGACCAAGCATATACAAATAAGGCATCACTTTATTCGAGATTGTTATGAGCACAGACTCATAAATGTT
This sequence comes from Artemisia annua, assembly GCA_014162995.1. Classification (NCBI taxonomy): domain Eukaryota; kingdom Viridiplantae; phylum Streptophyta; class Magnoliopsida; order Asterales; family Asteraceae; genus Artemisia; species Artemisia annua. The sequence continues at coordinate 22,179 of LBNU01013830.1, forward strand.
GTCAAGGTTCACACAGATGATAATGTAGCAGATTTACTCACAAAAGGCTTTGATGTTTCAAGATTCAAGCATTTGGTTTTAAGTATTGGTATGATAAATTATTAGGCTACTTTTGAGGGGAGGCATTAGTAGTTAGTTATTATTTGAGGGGAGGCTACATATATCATTTAACAGAAAAGAAAACTTTATTCATTAACATTCAAAGTGATTACATTGATCATTCAAGAACCGCAGATACAATCCAGACAAAGTTACATCATCAAAACAACCTACACCAACCCTACCCAACCTACACCCTACATAATCTACTCCATAGGCCTTTTTTCTTTTCCCTGATAAGTCTGCTTTCCCTTATGAGCATTCTTTCTTTTGTCATCAAAAGATGATTGCTTTCTTGGACAAGCAAGGAACAGCACTTGCATTGGAGGTCTCTATGGTTTTGCAGGCTTCTCTTCCATAGGAATCTTCATGTTCTTCAAGGCAGACTCTAAAGCCTGATTCAAGGCTTGTGGCAATTCTTTGGATAGTGCTGTAGTTGGAGTAGAAGTTCTAACCTTTTTCTTAGGTTTTTGGTTGGTTGGTTGGAATCAGAATATGAGTCAGAGAAGTACTTGATCTCTGAATCACTAGAATCATCAGATGAGATGTACATCAATGGGAAATTACTCATGATGATGTTAGGGTTTTTCTGATGAAGTAAGATTTTTGTGATGAAGAAAAGTGTTATGAAAGCTCTTTTTATAGGCAAGAAAGTCTTATGGGTAATTAATGATAATCATTCAATTATACTTGCCTTGGTAGTTTTGGAGAGTAAATATGGAAAGTATTTAATGTATCGGGTTGACTTTCAGAAGATATTTTGGTCAAAAAGTCAAAAGATATTNGTTAGGGTTTTTCTGATGAAGTAAGATTTTTGTGATGAAGAAAAGTGTTATGAAAGCTCTTTTTATAGGCAAGAAAGTCTTATGGGTAATTAATGATAATCATTCAATTATACTTGCCTTGGTAGTTTTGGAGAGTAAATATGGAAAGTATTTAATGTATCGGGTTGACTTTCAGAAGATATTTTGGTCAAAAAGTCAAAAGATATTTTACTAGGAAAGTACTGCTTCATGTTTCGGATGAAAGTACTGCTGTGGGAAAGTGCTGCTCTAAGGGTACTGCTGACGTGTCACGTACTGCTCTTTGGAACGTACTGTTCTAACGGTCATATATAAGGGGAATGGAGAAACTAGGCCAAAAATGACCTTTCGTCACACATGCTGTTTTTCGAACGGCCACACAATAACTTTTTTATGTGACTAAATGTACCAGAATAAAATAAACAGCTACACTTGATCCGACTTGTGTGACGATTTCGTCTTTCCAACTGAGGCTACAGTCACACATTCGAATATTTTCGTGACTAGAGGTATCTTGTAAATTTATTTTTTTTGATTATTTAGTCACATATAATTTAGGACGTGTGACGGATACAAATAAGTTTGAAACATTAGTCACATTATATAAATACGTATGTGACAAATATATGTCACACAATTGAACAGTGTGACCAAAATCCATATACGGTCACATGAAGTAATTGTGTATGTGGCTAAATCATATACTCAAGTTTGTCACACATTATTTAAAAGTGACTAAATCATATAGTCAAGTTTGTCACACATTATTTAAAAGTGACTATTATTTTTTGCTGAATATTTAGCCGCATATGAATTTGAAATGTGTGACAACTATAAAGTAAGTTTGAAACATTAGTCACGTATGAATTTAAAAGTGACAAATATATGTCACACACTTTAACAGTGTGACCAAATGTCATATATGGTCACACTAAAATATTCACAACTTAGCCATTCCCTCCAAAGTTTTCCCCAAAAATTGAATTCACATTCCCTTTTTCCCCAAAGTTATTAAGCGGGGTTTTTCCCTCTTATCTTTTAAACCAATTGACTGAAACCCTAGCTACATCATTTATCATCTTCTCATTAGACCCACCACTGCACCTTCTTCTCTAAACAAAATCACACCAGTGTACACCACCTCCACTGTACAAGCACTCGCACACTAACACCCACTCTGCTCTTACCACCTATCACCGATTCAGATCCAGAGTGTTTATACTCCAAATGGGATTCCGTGTCTATTCATCATACGAATCATGTACTTTAATGTGTTTATTCTTCGATCTCATCACCAATACCCACCCACACGACCCACACTAACCCTATCTACACTTTCATCTCCTTTCTCTAACATTCACTAACACCCACATGACCACACCTCTTCCACCTCCTCTGGTCATCATACCAATTAATACCTTTGACGTATTTATATCAAAGGTGCATAATACATGAACTCGATTACTAAATCTGTAATTTGTTGTAATTATATATTTTTTTGAAGATTGATTTGTTTGTTTTCTAATTCCTATAAAATATCAGTTAATTTGTTTTTCGAATTTGGGGTTATATAAATTAGAGTTGGCTTACTTAATTAGTGTTTGTATCATAAGAAATAGAGGTTATGTGGCCGAATTAGAGTTAGTTATGAAGCACATTCATGTGGTTTGTGCTTGCACATAAGTTGTTTGATGAGATGCTCAACTTTGTTTTTATGGTTTCTTTTTCACATATAGAGGTTGCTTAAGATGGTGGATGATTTGAACTATAAGGACTTTGTGATACTCTTATCTGCTTTTAATCCTGAAGCATATATATACTACAGAAGATTGACTGTAAGGTTAACACATTATTCGGATTTAAGTAATTGTAAATTTGTAATCGAATGGAGACTAAGAAACAATATGGTTGTGTTTGTAGTTTTTGACTTAATCAAAGCTTTAGTCTAGCTTGTTGTTCTATGGAATCTTTTAGTAGCTCTTGACATTGAATAACACTTTGTGCGATATCTTCTGATATTCGTTGCAGGAGCTGATATTTAGATTCACAGGAAGCAGAGGCAAAAGCTGCAGGAGCTGAGGAAAGAGAGCGTGCTGTTAATGAACGATTATCACAAACATTATCCCGCATAAATGTTCTTCAAGCTCAAATATCTTGTTTGAGGACGGAGCAAACACAACTAACGAAGTCCCTTGAAAAGGAAAGACAAAGAGCATCAGAAAGCAGGCAGGATTATTAGGCACTAAAAGAGGAGGCTGATACTCATGAAGGTCGGGTGAATCTGCTTCAAGAAGAGATAAAGGAACTCAAACAGAAACATAAGCAAGAGCTCCACGAGGCATTGACTCACCATGCACTCCTGCAGCAGGTATTGTTTCTGTTATTATCAATCTTGTTTATTATATATTTAAAGCATTATAATTATTTTCATGATAATTACAGGATGTAGAACGTGAAAAAGCTGCACGTTTGAAATTAGAAAAAGCAGCTCATCTTCAGTCTTCTGTTGTTCCTGAGCAGAATCCAATAGCTAGAACAAATTCTGCATTTGAGAATGGTAAAGTTTCTACTAATACTTACTTTTTACATATTTTTCTCATATATCTTGTATGTATTTTGTTTATCACTGACTTTCATGTGCAGGTTTGGCTCGTAGACTCTCAAATGCTAGCAGTGTGAGTAGTATGGAAGAAAGCTTTTACCTTCAGGCATCTTTGGACTCGTCAGATACTTTGTCAGAAAGGCAAAACCCTGGAGAATCGACTTTGAGTTCGTACCATCTAAAAAGTAAAACACCAAATGCATATGAAGCTGCTCTTATTAAGTGATCCTAAACACTCTCTTATCAATCTTCATTGCAAAGTAAAAATCATTGCCTTAAACTTCGTACAAGTTGTAGACTTGCATATTTGTTCAGGCTTCTGAAAGTACTAGTGTTGACCAAAATAGTCAACATACTTCTTTTTGGCGAGTTTGTTTGATGACTTGAGTAGTATAAACCCATACACTGGTTGATCTAGTGGACTATGTTTACTACATTAAGGAATGTGACAATTGGATTGCTGTATACAAACTCGTGTGTCTACATAGGATAGTCAATCACTTATGATATCAAACTAAGACTTACTTATATATGTCAACTGTTGAAAGCCAACATCAAAATGAAGTCAGGTTTTGAGAAAAGAGTCTCGTTTGTAGTAGTTTAACTGAATATCTCACAATGATTACGGACTATGCAGTGAAGTTCAGTGAGAAACATAACAAGTTTATTGTTTTAGCAGAAATACATGACACAAAATTTGCTTTGAACATTTTTAGGTACTTCTATTCAGAGATTCAAAAGCCCACAGACTCGGTTTTCTATCAGGAGGCGGGTGGTTTTGGCAGTGGGAAATACAAGATGAGACCAGGGTGGCAATTGCACTTATACATATCACAGCTGCCTTGTAAGATTGCCATTCTGCAGTTTCATATTTTGAAGATTTCGTATTATTTTAATGAGAAATCGTTATCTGTAGCACTCGAAATCATTTGCTTTTCATACTCATAGTTATTCACCTTCTTGTAGGTGGAGATGCCTCCCTGAACTCACAGCTTTTACCTTGCTTGAATAGTTCGACCAAAGAAGGTTTTGCAATATCCTCAACAACCAAACTGAACGATATGATGGAGGAATTCTTGGAGTCATCCATGAAGAACAACGGTAATACTACAGTGCACTTTGTAATCTCTGCATATTTTCAATGACATAATATTTATTGATAACATGGGTATACTAAGCACATTTCTGTTTCAGGTGATTGTTAACATGCGGATATTCGATAAGCTGGAATAAGTCTGGCCTTCATGAAGTCATTCTTGGAACCACTGGTCGAAAGCAAGGGACCTCTGCAAAAGGAGCTATGCACCCTTCTTCGGAGTCAACTTTATGCAAGTAAGCGAACTCGTGTTCAAGCATCTAATTTGGCTAAATGTCTGTACTACCGTTCACTGGTTTCAGTTCATCATTACTTTGTTACTTCTTTTGATTTTGTATCTTTCTATTATCCAGGAAGAGAATGTTGGAGTCATTCTTGTCACTGAGTAGATCTTTAGCTAATTTTCCATTGAGTGAAACTTCCTACTTAAGACTAAAGGTAACACTGTTAATAGTTCACTCTACTTTATTAAAAGTCAGTTGATGATTTGCAGCTAATAAATAGTTCTGTTTGATATTCTTCTACAGGAGAAGGCTGAAGAATATAATTCAGCTTTGAAAATATTTAAAGAAAGCCCACAGTTTAGCAATTGGCTCGTGAAGCCATTACAGTTTGAGCCTCCCGTTCTAGTGGGACTATGAGTTAAACTTAAGGTATTTCTTTTACATACTGCATTGCAATTCAACTTTTATTGCTTTGTTTGTGATAGGTTGACACAAACGGTGCTCCGGTGGCCACACGTCTAGGTTGGGTCCCTCTCCAATCCCTCCCTGATCATGTACCAATACATCTTTTGAATGCGTAAGTATCTCACTATCTTGTAACTTATGAGAAAATATCACGGACCTGGAGTATTAATTTTTGATATTTTATTCCAGGTACCCTCCATACAACAACATTTAGAAATACCTCTTCCCGCGGCTATGCACTCTTGATGAAGAAAAATTGTAAGCTTTATCTTTCTGCATTCCCAGTTATTTTCATGTATACGTATATTTTGTTCAGGCTCATGGAGAGTTTGTCGAGCAACTGGGAGTTTGTCGAGATGGAGAGGCTTCATCACACACTACAACAGCTCGAGATTGAGTTGGCTAAGACAAAAGAAAAGAGTGGAAATAATTATGGTGGATCAAGAACTACTCAACCAAATGGAAAGGATGTATCTCATTTAGTACTGCTAGTGTATTAGTTACAACTCTTAGTTATAAGTTAGTACTGTTGGTTCATATAGTTAGTACTGCTTATATGATATGTATTAGTGGTTCAGTTATATACATTCCAATTTTATTGTATTTGAATTCGTTTTGATATATATTTGAATTTCTTTTGATATATATTGATTTCTTAAATGTGACTAAAAGATGCATATAGTCACACTTATTTTGGTCACTGTTTGCTTAATTCGTTGTGTGACTAAATATTACAAAAGGCCACACAAAAAAAAATTAATGTGGCAATTGGATGATCAATAGTCACACAAAATATACACTTCTTCACCTTAAACATCATATAGTCACACTTATTAACATTTTTGGTCACTTTTTGCTTAATTATGTGTGACTAAATACCAAAAACAAACATGCATTGTGTGACTAAATATTACAAAAGGCCACACAAACTAAAAATTCATGTGACCATTGGATTAACAATAGTCACACAAAATACACATTTCTTTATTTTAAACAGCATATGGTCACACTTATTAACACTTTTAGTCACTTTTTGCTTAATTATATGTGACTAACTCCAAAAAAACAACACCCGTTGTGTGACTAAATCATCCCAAACGTCACGTTTATTATATATTCATGTGGCCATAGGACGGAAATAGTCACACAAAATACACATTTACTTGAATAAATCATCTCAAATGTCACATATATTATAGATTTATGTGGCCAAAGGACGAACAATAGTTACTCTCAAAAAACATTTGTGTGACTATAAAGTGTTTACGGTTACACATAATGATTAATTCAACAAAATTTGTCCATAATTCGTCACACATATTCGGGTTTTGGTCACTCATTTTCAACGACAATGGTCACGAACTCAACAAGGTCACCATATGCCACCTACGGTGGCGGGACTTTTGGTGACACACGACCAAAAAAAACGTGCGTGACTATATGCATATCGTCACACATTTTGGGCGTGACCAATAGAACTTTTTGTACTAGTGAGATACATGCCAAAATAACGGTATCCGTATTAAATGGGATTTGATTTTTTAAATCTTATCCATATTAACAAACCCTACCGCCTTTTTAATCTCCCTTTTCCACTTTCCATCCACATTCTCTTACGCAGTTACTGTTATTCTCAATTCACCCTTTTCATACCACTTCATTCATCCATACCACTTCACAAATGGCTCGTTCCACTTGCAGTCGCCATAACATGATCGCTAATTTGGATAAGACAGAGTTGAATGTTGATTTTCATGCTGTGATTGATTTCCTTACTGGGTCTTCAATCAATTACTCCTTATTGGTCAATCCAGATGTCATTGGACCATGGATTCAAGAATTTTGGGCAACTGTTGCATCCGGTTGGGAAGAACCAGATCTCTCCTTCATTACGGCTAAAGTTGCTGGGCGCAATATTAGGATCACTGAAGCTAGTATTCGCACAGATCTTATGTTTCATGATGAAGAAGGAAGTGTTAGGTTTGATAAACAAGTACTTTGGGACACCCTTAGGGATATTGGGTATGAGGGTTCACTTACCAAGCTTACATTTGAGAAACCCTTATTTAGTCCACACTGGAAGTATTTGATTCATGTTCTACTTCATTGCCTCAGTAACAAAAGTACTGCTTGGAATGAATTTAGTCAAACCATAGCATCAGCCTTAGTGGGATTAGCTACCAATCAGCCTTTCAACTTCTCATTCATGATTCTTGATGGTATGCACAAACACATCAAGAATGGTTCACCATTTTTGATGTATCCCAGGTTCATTCAACTCTTTTTGAACAAACAGCTTGAAGGTGTTCCCAAACCTCAAGAATTCTTGCCAGCCATTGTTCTTCCTAATAAGGTGTTTACTTTTATGGCTACCAAGAGTGCTAAGTTCTCTGGAAGGAATACACCTCTCACTGCTCATATTTTGGAAATGGCACAAGCTGTTAGAGATGCTGCTCAAGAGGAATCAGACCCTGCTTCTGAGCATTCAGACTCTGCTCCTAATCCATCCCCAGCTGTTCCACCACATTCAGAGCAGTCACACTCAGAGGAAGGAGATGCTTCTCAAAATACTGTTTCAAGGGAAAAGACTGCTTCTCCACAAGGTACTGCTCCTCATGATTCAGCACAGGATGAGAATCAACCACCCACTCCCAATGATTATACTTCCACAGATGGTTCTCAAACATCTGGAGGAGATGAGGGAGTTATGGCTGATGAGGGAGTGCTGAGCAATTATGCTTTAACAAGAGAACTAAGGAGACTGAAGAAAGCTAATGAAGATCAAGCTGCACTACTCTTGAAGTTAAGCAACAAGTTCAGAAGATTGAAGAGGTTTGTTTGGCCACTTGTTAAGCATCACAGGCTATGGGTCAAGTCACAACAGAAAAGTGGTCACAAACCTAAGTCTAAGAAACTGAAGTTGAAGACACATTCTTCATTCCCATTGGGGAGGAATTTGTAGAATTTGAATGTGAATGAAGATGCTGGTTTGGATAAGAGTAAAGATGCTGATGATATTCAACCCCTTGAAGAAGTAACACCACTTGAAGAAAATATTCCTCATCAAGATACTGCTGAGAAAAAGAGTGATGCGACTGAGCAAATTGATATTCAAGATGCTGATATTCAAGTCAGAAGTGGTGATACAGAAGAATTGGATTTGGAAGATACTGGTGTTGAAAATGTTCAAGGTACTGCTTATCAAAGTACTGAAAGACAGTTTTTAATCACACCAAGGACTTTGGATTTTAAAGAAGATGTGGGTCCATCCAATCTAGTTCAGGAAGAGGAGGTTAGAAAATCTACCAATAGTGATGATGAAACTATTGCTGACATTATGATGAGTATATCCAGACCTAGAGGCATTATTATTCAAGAAGTTGAACATACTCAAGAACAACCTTCTTCTCAACCTACTCAAGAAACTGATCCTAAAGACAAAGGGAAAGGAATCTTGGTAGAACCAGAGAAAAAGAAGAAGAAGAAGGAATTCACTTTAGCACAGATAAGGGCTTTTCAAGAAGCTAAAGGTGAAGAAGCTGCGAAAGAGTTACAAGCAGAACTTGATGTTGAGTTTCAAAAAGAAAGAGAGATTGTTGTTCAACCAAGAAGACCAATGACAAAAGCTCAAGAAAGAAATTTTTACATGAGTTATTTGAAAGGTTTACAGAAGTTAAAGTATCAAGAAATGAAGAAATTATATGATGCTGTCAGAGAAGCTTATCAAAAGCAAGTAGATGGCATTATTGGTTTTGATACTGAAGAAGGAAAACAGATGATGGAGGCTGGTAATAAAAGGAAAAGAATAACAACTAAGTCACAGTCATCAAGAAGTCTAAATCTGAAGTGGAATTAAGAGCAAACACAATTGATGAACTGAGGAATTACCTAAGAGTTGTTGACTTTGAGCTTCCTAAGTCAGAAGAAGATGCTGCTACAAAGGCTAAGATATCAGATTTGGAAGTGATAGAATCTGAGAAAGATGGAGATTATTTTGTTTTCCATAGAGAAGATAACAGCTTTAGAGCATTCAATTTGTTGTTGGATGTATTGCATCTTATTGACAGAGAAGACTTGTTTCATCTACACCAACAAATTCAAGCTTATTTTGAACAAATTCCACTCAAAGGAATTGGTGTATTGTTGCTGGGAGATCTCACAACACTGTGGGAAACAGAGGAGACAAGCACAGATGATATTTGGAAAAATCAAGAAGTTTGGGAAATTCAAAGTTGGAAATTCTTTGAAAAGGCTGGTGTGCGTGTCTTAGAGTTGGAAGATGGTACTATGATCTATATGTTAGCAGAAAGAAGATATCCTCTTACAAGAGATCTGATGATGAGGATGCTGGATCATGGTATGGAAGTAGAGCAAGAGGATGAAAATGCTCTAATGGTGATTAATTTGTTCATTAATTGGACAATATTAAAAGATGATGATGCATGATGATGCATAATTACTGGTATGGTCTTAATTATTTAAATCTTTTGAATAAACAAGTACTTTATTCAAAGTACTGCTGATCAAACAGTACTTTTACAAAGTACTGCTTGCAGCATAAAACCAGTAAAGTCTTTTGAAATAATAATTTTTGTCATGTGCAAAATACTTTTTGAAGCACAAAGGTTTACAGCAACAGATTGTTTTTGAAGATATACATGGTGATTAGTACTTGTGCTACACAACAAATGGTATTCAACTCACCATGTTTAACAAACAAGAAAGAGTTTGACTCATCATGAGGGTACGGCTCAGATGTGATAATCAAATCCGTTTTTAGTTGACAATTTACTAAAAATTGTATGGTTTTCAACTCACCATATCTGTGATAAGTGAAGAGTTGACTAGCTCACAAGAAAATGGCTTGTGGTAAAGGCTGTGGAAAATCCATTCATATGGTAATTAGTTCACCATGGTAGTGATTGTACTAAAAGAACTAGCTAGTCCAAAAGCAAACGGCTATTGGTAAAGACTACTCAAATCCGTTGATAGCTGATGATTTGCTAAAAATCATATGGTTATCAATGTACCATGGTTTACTTAACCTAAGCATTGGCTACTCCAGAGTTAATGGCTTTGGTAAAGAGACATCAAAATCCATTAATTTTCAATGATTCACCTCTCACAAGAGTTAACACACCTGGAAGTGATGAGAATAGTATGAAACTTAACAGATTTGATGTACCTTATGTTGCTGAGTAGATGAGAAGAACTAAAGTTGCTGTAAAGACAAAGAATTGTTGCTGATAAAGATTGCAGATACTAACTACATATTGATGATAACAAAAACAACAACGAGTAAGACTTTAAAAGATACAACATTTCCTTGAAGATAAAGATGATTGTTTTTCAAAGATTACAAAGAAACTTGAAGTCAAGCAAGTAGAATTCAAGTTAGGGGAGGATTGTTGGGGCATAATGTCAAAGTACTGCTGGATATCAAAGTACTGCTGGAGTATACATGGTCAAAGTAATGCTTGTTGATAAAAGTCAAAGTACTGCAAGGGTTAAAGACTGACGACATGCAAGATTAGATTAAGGAATATTATGCAAATTCTAGAATATTCTAAGTTAGAGTTAGTTTACTTGTCGTTCAAGTATTGTAAACCGACTAGGGTTTCCTTGTGCCTATAAAAGGATCCCTAGGTTGGCATTAGAGATATACGTTTTTTTAGAGAAAAACTACAAGTTCGATATTAGAGTTGTTAGGGTTGTTTGTGAGTCTGTATACTAAAGCAGATTCAAAGAGTTAATAGAATCGTTGAAGTTTATTATTCTTCTTAAGCTTTGTTTAAGTAGATTCCGCATATATAACAAAGTCATTCAGTGTTTCATTGTTAGTAGTTTAAGATTTATCCAAGATTACTAAGCCCTTAACAAGCTACATAGTTAGTTTGGTCAGAGTATATCGATCCAACACCAAGATAGAGGAGCATCCTGACAAACATGAATTGAGATCAAAAAGAGCTAAGCTTGAGGCCCTTGGATACAATCTAAACATCTGAATCTGCAACCCAAACTATCCCTTTGTATCTTTTGTTTTTTTAGGACTGTAATAATGATGTATGAAAGTGAAGTTTTTTTTGTTCTTTATCAAATGTCCTAAATATAACTTAGATACTCAGTGTGAGTTATAACACCTACTCACTAACACTGAACATTAAACACTTAGGCTATTTGTATATCCAAATAGGGGGAGACTGTTGGGACACTGAATTCCCAAACTCTCTTAATCTAGGATTTGAACATAAAATAACCTAAGTGTTTGTCAACCTTCAACGAAATCAAGTCACTGAGTGAACAGTCACTCAGTGAGTCATCTTCAGGATGCTTGGGACAAGCTTAAGAAGAAAAGCTTTCCATTCAGTGAGGCGGATTCTCAGTGATTGGCACCTAAGCCAAAGAAGAAGGTGATGGATTCAGTGAGTGATGACAATAGCTCACTGAATCCCAAGTTACTCCTCACTGAAGCAACAAAAGCTAAAGACTGAAGANGTCAAAGTAATGCTTGTTGATAAAAGTCAAAGTACTGCAAGGGTTAAAGACTGACGACATGCAAGATTAGATTAAGGAATATTATGCAAATTCTAGAATATTCTAAGTTAGAGTTAGTTTACTTGTCGTTCAAGTATTGTAAACCGACTAGGGTTTCCTTGTGCCTATAAAAGGATCCCTAGGTTGGCATTAGAGATATACGTTTTTTTAGAGAAAAACTACAAGTTCGATATTAGAGTTGTTAGGGTTGTTTGTGAGTCTGTATACTAAAGCAGATTCAAAGAGTTAATAGAATCGTTGAAGTTTATTATTCTTCTTAAGCTTTGTTTAAGTAGATTCCGCATATATAACAAAGTCATTCAGTGTTTCATTGTTAGTAGTTTAAGATTTATCCAAGATTACTAAGCCCTTAACAAGCTACATAGTTAGTTTGGTCAGAGTATATCGATCCAACACCAAGATAGAGGAGCATCCTGACAAACATGAATTGAGATCAAAAAGAGCTAAGCTTGAGGCCCTTGGATACAATCTAAACATCTGAATCTGCAACCCAAACTATCCCTTTGTATCTTTTGTTTTTTTAGGACTGTAATAATGATGTATGAAAGTGAAGTTTTTTTTGTTCTTTATCAAATGTCCTAAATATAACTTAGATACTCAGTGTGAGTTATAACACCTACTCACTAACACTGAACATTAAACACTTAGGCTATTTGTATATCCAAATAGGGGGAGACTGTTGGGACACTGAATTCCCAAACTCTCTTAATCTAGGATTTGAACATAAAATAACCTAAGTGTTTGTCAACCTTCAACGAAATCAAGTCACTGAGTGAACAGTCACTCAGTGAGTCATCTTCAGGATGCTTGGGACAAGCTTAAGAAGAAAAGTTTTCCATTCAGTGAGGCGGATTCTCAGTGAGTGGCACCTAAGCCAAAGAAGAAGGTGATGGATTCAGTGAGTGATGACAATAGCTCACTGAATCCTAAGTTACTCCTCACTGAAGCAACAAAAGCTAAAGATTGAAGAATAACCATGAAGCCTGAAGAATGGGCGGGACAAGGCGGGAAACGTTTGAAGTTGCAAAGAGTGTCAGTATCCCTATACAGTCAAACTTTCCCTGAATGGCTTGAGTTCAGGATGGTGTCATAACTGAACCTCAGAAAGCATTATTGTTCTTAGCCCAAAATAGACTTGTGTAACAGAGACAAAATACGCAAGCATTTTGTCTCAACTAGGCTGATGTAATCTTTGTCTTTTTCATAACGGTTGTAATATACTTGTGTATAAATAGGAATCATAAGAGAGAGTAAAGGTTGCGGATTTGTACACTTAATGCTTAGACATTCACAAACTAATCTTTACTCTCTCCAAATAGCAACCATCCCTAAGATAGCTTAGTGGGTCTTTTGTTGCTACTTAAGCATAGCTTAAGTTTAGTGAGGAGTAACACCAAACACACTTGTCATTTCAATCCCAATTGTTTATTCCGCGAACACTTGGGTATAATTCTTTTGATTAATTTCTAATAAAGAGTTAAACATTGAAAAATATTGTCTTCTTTTCTTTTACGTTTTTCATTACTTAGTCATTAATCTACACTTCACTACTTCATGGAACTTGGTTAAATTAACTTTGTAGTTAACCTTAACCAAGTAAAAGGGACCAACACATAAATTAATACAAACTTTATATTTTATTTCGAATTTAGTTTCAAAGCATTCAATCGCCTTTATATTTCTCAAGGAGTTTCATTGACGTACCATAATCAAAATTTGGATATCCTTGTAAAATTTCATAGGGATATATAACCATTTCCATGTCCCATTTTCAACAAATGTTGACTAAAGCGATTGTAACACATATGCCCATATTCCTTGATCTCATACAATGATTAATTCAATTTGATCAAGTAGCATTCTCGAGAACTTTTCTTATATGCTCTAAGCATTTTAAATAATGAGACATGCTTTATGCATTTTATATCCTTTTAGGAATCTTAACATCAAATGAGCACTTACTTATATACTTTTAGATGCATATCAATATTTCTAATATTGCCACACTTATATAATATCAAAAATACTTATTTTATCCACCATATGAGATCATGTCTCATTATTATTTTCACGTCTATGCAAAAATGTACATTCAATACATTAACTTCGCTTTCTAGTAAAGACGGATATTAATCCAGTAAGTTTACACATTCATGTGTATGGACTTCAAGCCACATGTCTCATCATAAGAGACTTCAATCTTTTACTAATTACTTGCATCTTTACAACTGCACTTCTCGTATGGTTACTTCCAAGATCCTTGATGCGTGGTTTTATGACCTTACAACAGGTTTTACCTCTCGAGGGATCTCAAGAGGCTTACAACCCCACCAAGCAGTGTACCTGACCGATGTAGTATAGGATAGTGGTAAGTACGGGGGATTGATCGTTCTCTCACAGGGAATAGTGTTCGTTAGGATAGAAAAACTACTTTAATAGGTCTAAGGGTGAAGGAAGATTCTTTTTGTATTTTTATATTTTTATGAAAGCAAGTAAAATCTCGGTTTTGAAGGAGTGGGCGGAATTAGTTGCTAGTCAACTAACCCAAGATTACTAAAATTGCAAAAGAAATAAAATATCTAAACTATTGTGGTTGTGAAAACAATATGGAGAAAAGTTGTGTTTACTTAGACTTCATTACTCCCTAACTATCTTTTACTGGTTAATTGATATGTATGTTACTTGTGTGGATGAAGGGTGTATTCCTAATAACTCATGGAGTGGCATACATATCTCTCCAATTCTATGAGCTCTTATCTCCTCCTATGCCATGCACGGCACAACCATAGGGATTGTAAACAGTGGCTCATGCGTTAAATACTACCTTAATAGCCTAGTATGCCTTGGCTACATGTTTCCCAAGACGTTCAAGCACGTTACCATAAAGGAGGTTGGCCAGTTTTCTTGAGCCTAACATTGATGGAACAATCATCCCAACAAACAACAACACATCAATTAACCAATAATTAATAGTTAGGTTTCATTAGATCTAAGCAAACACAAGAAGAATTTAGCTACACATGTTAATTAAAAGACAAGCAAAAGAGATAATCAACCAACACATAGACATATTGATTGAATTGAAGTGAAGACTTATCTTTAGTTAAGCATGAGGGTTCCAAGGGTTGGAAACCCTAAAAAGTACAGAAAATTCGTCTAGGGTTTGGTGCCAAAAGTTCTCCACAAAGTTCCACCCTAATGAATGAAGAATAGAAAACTATATATAGACTTTTACACTCTGACGGAGTCAGGTTATAGGGTCTGACGCCGTCAGCCCGCCGCCATAAGGGTTCTTGGATGGCCTAGATCCATTTCTGACGCCGTCACCCTTTAATTTCTTCTGGGCCGTCACTCCTTCAATTATAACCTGACGGCCTACCATCAATAACACCTGACGGCGTTAGGTGTAAAGTTCCAAATTCTTTCTTGCCCGTCATTTGAAAATTGGTTTTCACTCCTTTGTCAATGCTTGCTGACGGCGTCACGTTGTGACTCTGACGCCGTCAGGTAGTAATTCCAGCTTCTTTTGAGACTTTGTCGTTTTCTTCACTTTTTGCTCCAAAAACGTCCAAATATGCATGTTTTCCAGAATTCTTCTCAAAAGTACCTAAAATGACAAAAGGAATGATTTAGGGCAATATTTGATCACATTTATATAAATGAAGGCTTAAATGACCCCTTAAAAGCGTAACACTTTTTGTCTCATCAATCCTCACTGTCACTATAGCGTTATTTTAGTTATAAAATCATTATCTTGTCCATCATTAGATAAAATAGTACGATCGACGTCGATTCTATTCGTTTCGATTCCATATTTTCCTAGACATTATATTTATTGTGATCTCATAGTTTTAAATGTACATGAGGTTCTTTTAGAATCATTTTTGTCTAGTTTCTCAGTACGAGACTATTATGGGGTCTTTATTACCTCAATATGACTATTTTAAAATCTTGCTCCATTTATATATCCTTCGAGGATTTATATTTGGAATCGATTGCTCTATCACGCAATAGACGTGCCATAGAATCATTACCAATCATTGGTTGACCGGTTGGGACACAACTGTAAGTTGGAGCATTAGCAGCGTATAAAAGATCTAGCTACTCTTTTTAGGTCACCAAACAGGTCTGGCATTTCCTAGATTATAAAAGTGAATTATACTTTGAACTTCAAGTTCGATATTAATTAGTGTTGTGAGGATCAACATTCAAATTATTATAATTCATTCACAATTCTTGTTGCTCATTCTCTTCCTCTGAATGAATTATCATTCTTAATATCTCACTTTGTGTGTTGTGGTGGATTCACTAGAATATAAACCGCACAACTACATGACTCTTAGATGGGAGATATATGGTTCGTGACAGAAAAACCATTAAAACGGGGAGAATCATTATAACTTTTGGCATGATGCAAATTCATAATCTGTCATTTAAATAGCATGCCCCCGTAAACTATTAATTTTGCACTCATAATTATTGGTTTTTTTAATCAATTGAAAACGTTTATAAACGCTACAACAAAAGCATTTCGCTTACAAACGTTAGCTACAAATGTTCAATACTTGTTCCAAAAATTACCAAATAGTTGGAATTACTCACCACCATTACGAAAGATATAATATGGAAAAGTTCTCACATTCTTATAAGTTGAGCTATTAATCACGCTAACTTCATGTTTGCGTCTTTATGATCATTTGACGATGCATCGATTTTAAAATCAAAATGATCTAAAATGGCACTTTTGTAGGCTTTCCTTTAGATATTTTTTAAAAAATCATAGAGAATGGCCCCTTACTTTAATTTGGTGGTAATATGTGAAGTATTAACTTCTATTGAGAGAAATAAATACAATAAAAATTATCTTTGAAGAAACTTGTGGTTCTTTTATATATTTGCGTCATAATTGACTCGGAATGGTCCAACCGGTAACGCCACATAATAAATAATGACAATAGAACTTGAGCTTCTATAAAACATATAACAATAACATGAAGTTATGTTATTTGATTCTCTTTAGGGAATCATTATGGAACTTGAGGTTCCATATTTTTTTCAAACATAACACGAGTTTATGATATTGATCCTTTTAAAAGTATCATTTTAGAACTTGAGGTTCTAATTATTTTTCTTTAACATAACATGAGGTCATGTTACTTTAATTTTCTTTATATAATTATAATAGCACATGAAGTTCTTTCTATTTCAGTATAACATTGGTTATGTGATAGTGATTATTTTCAAGAATTTAATTGAACATGAGATTCAAGAAAGAAAATTATAATCATAACTTGAGGTTATGCTATTTATTTCTTATGAGGAACTGATTGTTCGTTTTTCAAGCGGTGAAGCTTATAAACTCGGATCGTTGTCCCAACGAGGGTTGAATTGATCTTGTCACTTGGGTCGTGAGTTATGTGAGATGAATAAGTTTGAAAGATGAGATTTGGTTTTTGTTTACACTACGAAAATTTGTTTAAAACTTAATGTAAGTACAAACTTGTTTAAGAGAAATAAGTTGAATGAGAAAAGAAAACATAAAACTAAATATACTTAATGAAAATGAAATTAAAACTTCTAAGTATAAAAGAAAGTAAAAAGGAAAATGTTTTTGGAGTTTTGTTTTTAATTAACGAAAGGAAAAATTAAACTAAAGAAATGATAAAAGATATAACGTAATAAAACTTAAACTAATGTGCAAAGAAAGTTAACTAAGTTATAATAAAACTAGAAAGGTTTTAAGAAATTTTGACGGAGTTTCGTTTAGATATGAAAGAAATGAAACCTCGCTCGATTAACGATGAGGTGGATAAAAGCCAAGCCCGGCTTATAAAACAAATGAAACTAGTAAAGAAAATTAATAAGACTCGACACCAAATAAGTACTCAAGCTTGCTAAAGTCTTAGAATGAAACTCGCAAAACAAATTTTGATACTCGCTATGAAATGTAAAGACCAAACTCGCTAGACCTTGTAAACCATACTCGCTATATTAGTTTGATACTCGCAAAAGAAAGAAACTCTAGCCAAGACAATACTCGCTAGAAAACTCAATAGCATACTCGCTAACCAAACTTTGAACCATACTCGCAACTTTTATATATGATACTCGCTATATTAAAAACCAAACTCGCTAAACCTAGGAAAAATCTGATACTCGCTATGAAATCATTTCCATACTCGCTAGTTCAAAATTGTTACTCGCTAAATGACCAAAGAATTCCCAAACTCGCTAAACCCTAAATTTCCTACTCGCTAGATTTGTAAAAATAAGCTGGTACGTTTTAGACTTGAAACTAATGATTTAGATTAATAGAAACTTATAAAAACTTATTAAGAAACTAGTTTTAGACACTAAATAAGCTACCAAATAAGCCACGACACCAAAATACAAGCCCTAACCCATTCTACAAACCATACGAATTCAAAGTTACATGCAAAGGTGGTAAGACTTATAAAAGCTTGTGTA
Source organism: Artemisia annua (assembly GCA_014162995.1). Lineage (NCBI taxonomy): Eukaryota > Viridiplantae > Streptophyta > Magnoliopsida > Asterales > Asteraceae > Artemisia > Artemisia annua. The sequence goes on from LBNU01013830.1 coordinate 40,491, forward strand.
AAAGATTAATAAGACACCAAAATAAGCTCAAAAGAGATGTAAAGATTAAAAAGAAATATTAAGATGAAGAGACAAATAAGCTAAGAAAAGTTTTTAAGACATGAAAATAAGAAACTTGCATAGAAAGAAAACTTACACTAATACACAAAATAAACTAAGACTAACCAAAAAACTAACTTGTGCAAATGAAGGCTAGGGGTGGTATTTAAGGGAGCAAGGGAGCTTCCCTTTTTTACATCGTGTACACTTAGCCCCCTAGTCTTTTACATTTCAAGAAAACTACACGTAAACTCTATTACAACTCTACTAAACGTTCTAAAGACTAAACGTAAATCCTTGTAACTTGAGGTAGCGTGTTGACGTGCTTTCCAAAGGTCTTTGAAGACTTAAAAGTGATCACTTGCTCGAATTTATGAAGCTTATCTTGATAATTAACTTTGAGCTTCGATTAAGCGTCTCTTTTATTTTCTTGAGCCTTTAAGGAATAAACGCGTCGTCACAGGCTTTTCTTAAGTAAATTTCATCTTCGGCTTCACTTTAGACTCTTTTCCACATCTCGTGCTCGTTTTAGGCTTTTTGGTTGATTTTGATGCCATTTATGCAATATCCTTCCCTGCACGATCACAAACACAAAAACACGATATCTTTGGCGTTTCACGTTAGTTTTTGGTCTTTTAAACACTTAAACTAAGGTCAAAAGTATGTGTAAAATAGCACATATCAAAATCCCCCAGACTAAGGTATTGCGTGTCCTCACGCAATGTAATCACGTCACGCCTTAAAGATAAATAATTTCACACCTCTCTTTACTAACTTTGAAAAGTAGCAAAACGTTCAAAAGAGATACGAAATCATTTATTCCCTAAAACGCCCCGGTTTTCCATTTTTGACTATGTACATCATATATTACACTACTTTAGCTTATGACGGTGTGCTTGACTTTCATTATCTTTCAATAACGATTAAGGGTCATAGAGTAAGAACACGATTCATAGAAAAGTGACCGATTGGATAAAATTCATCGTCCCTGATTTTTCACAAGCTCCCAAACTAAGCGTAAAAACGGATCATTGTTTAATTACAAGTTAGATGCCAACGCTACTCATGGAAGTTACTCGTGTACCGCTTGCTCCCATTTTCCTATTTTTGTATCTCATTATTTTATTTTTGTGAGAGAAATGAATTTCTTCATAAGCATCTCGTTTCATAGTTTTTAGTCCGATAAAGATACCAAATTCATACGCTAAGTAGTTATCGATCTTCTCTTAAGAAGGTCTGCAAGAGAAATGTGGTCCACATCAAGGATATTGGATACATACAAAGACTTTGGAATACATCAAAATAGACATAAGTTGGAGAGTACCTTCACGTGCACCTCATGCGCCCGATCTAAGATCATTCGCATGCACCTCACGTGCTACCAACTTTAGTCTTAACACTTAAAATCATAGTCCATAAATCTTCAACATACATCCTTATTATTATTATTATTATTATTATTTTGCTTGCTTTAGTAACTTCTCAACTCCGAACCTTCACGGTTTCAATCCAAGACCTACCGCCAACTGCTAGGGTTGGAATCTAGGATCCAAGGCCCTATCTCAATCCGAAGTCTTAAAGCACCTTAGCTCATACATAACAACGGGCTTTAGGGTAGCTCCGAAACCACATGCGTACTACGCTTATTCAACGATATACAATACAACTCGAGATAATGGCGTGTATCCATGATGTGTACCCAATTTCCCAAGCAAAGATTCTCTTGAGAAGATAAAGAACTACTCATCGGCTAAACCTAACATCTTTAATTATTTTGCACAGATATGGGGTGAAGCAATTTTGTGGGAACAAAAAGACATGAGTACTTTCGATGAGCCTTAAAGAGATCCAACTACTCTATGCTTAGCATCTAACTTCTAAAGAAACTCTATCATTTCACGTTCTCCGCAAATTTTAAATCTCAAATATTGAGATCCGTGAATGCTTAGCCATAATCATTTTTAAAGATTATATTGGTTAAGGGAGACAAGCTAGGGCTCAACACGCCCGGATCAAGTCAAAATTTTTATTCTCACTCTTACCTAGTAGGAAAGTCAAACGCGGTGTCAAAACTTTTATTCT